>QXTE01000075.1:5367032-5383550 GCA_003942145.1 Platysternon megacephalum
CAGTTACAAAATGGAGATTCGGAATCACATGGGCAGGTCACATGCCCATGCATGACTCAGGATTTGCAGGTAGCAGCCATTACCCACATGGTATCTTGCATGTCTCCAGGAAGACTTCTTATGTGGATTGGAGCATTCCAAGATGCATTGTTCCCCGATCGGGTACTTAACCTAGTGAATTCCTTCCTAAAGAGGCTGACCAAATGCCTCACAAACCTTACCTAGAGATCAAGCAAGTATACAATCCATATTCTTAACTTCAAGTACAAAATGATATATGGGTACAAAAGGGATGAATAGATACAGTAGTCCATAACCTTTACAGAGATATGTACCTGGCACAGGCAGCACCAAACATATTCCAGTTATGTCATATTCCCACAAAGCCTTATGAGAGGTACCGTCACAAGGTCCATCAATGGCTATTAGCCAGGATGGGCAGGAATGGTGTCCCTAGCCTCTGTTTGCCAGAAGCTGGGAATGGGTGACAGAGGATAGATCACTTGATGATTACCTGTTCTGTTCATTCCCTCTGGTTCACCTGGCATTGGCCACTGCCAGAAGACAGGATACTAGGCTAGATGGACCTTTGATCTGACGCAGTAGGACCATTCTTATGTTCTTATGTGTTGGAGGGTCTTGTTTCCAAGTAGATAGATACTCAAAAAGAAACTGACGAAGACAACATAGAGAGCAAAATTTCAGAAGGATGAGTCAGCAACAAAGAGGTGAAAACTGCAAGCTAATTTCACAGACAAAGACGACGACAAAGCACAAACACAGGTCTGAAAATCTTAGAGTATGTCTACACAGCCCGCAGAAGTCAGCCTCTCAGCGCAGGTCAACAGACTTGGGCTAGTGGGGCTTGCGCTAGCACTCTAAAAATGACTGACTGTTGACAGCGCCTTGAAGTTTCAGCTGAGGCCGAGCAACTTCAACGCCCTGTCTATACAGCTATTTTTAGAGTGGTACCATGAACCCTGCTAGCCCAAGTCTGTCATCTTGGACTGGGAGGCTTGCTGATGCAATGTAAATGTATATTTAGCCTCATGTTAGAGAAAATATGGATAGGTTACATCCCACAGTTAGTTTGATTTACCTAAAAATATTTAGTTACCTGGGGCAAGTTGGAGAGGGATACCTACCAATCTTTTTTTTAGCATGGCTATTTTGCTTTTGATNCGCAGGTCAACAGACTTGGGCTAGTGGGGCTTGCGCTAGCACTCTAAAAATGACTGACTGTGTTGACAGCGCCTTAAAGTTTCAGCTGAGGCTGAGCAACTTCAACGCCCTGTCTATACAGCTATTTTTAGAGTGGTACCATGAACCCTGCTAGCCCAAGTCTGTCATCTTGGACTGGGAGGCTTGCTGATGCAATGTAAATGTATATTTAGCCTCATGTTAGAGAAAATATGGATAGGTTACATCCCACAGTTAGTTTGATTTACCTAAAAATATTTAGTTACCTGGGGCAAGTTGGAGAGGGATACCTACCAATCTTTTTTTTAGCATGGCTATTTTGCTTTTGATTTATTCGTAAATTACTATGATAGCATTCTATCCATATTTGTGTTTTATGTACATGTCAGTGTATGGAATAGGGAATAATTTACATGGGTAATTTTGGTAGAGACTACATAAATGAGAGATTCTGCTCAGTCCCAAGAATACATATGCTTTTGATTTTTATTTTAAGGATTAGAGACTGGTTCTGAGACATTGAACTGAAACCTTGAGATTCCTGCTCAGATCTGTGAGACACTATCAATCGTTAAGGGCAGAGTGCTACTGTATGACTTTGAAATACAAAGTCTAGGAGGAAGGGAATATATGATGTCCTTTTGTAATTACACTAATGCCCAATTATCTCATTAGTTCACCTGCTTTTTCCTGTGTCTATTGACCGAAAATATAATGGGAGAGTCCAACCTTTATTTATGGTGATAAAGAATGAGGAATTGTGCTCACTGTCAAGATACCAGATGGTATGTATTCACCAAAGAGTGCTGATGGAACTTAAATATGAAATTGCAGAACTACTAACTGTGGTATGTAACTGCATTTAAATCAGCTTCTGTACCAGATGACTAGAGGATAGCTAATGTGATGCCAATTTTTTTAGAAAGGCTTCAGTGGTGATCCTGGTAATTACAGGCCAGTGAGCCTAACTTCAGTACCAGGCAAATTGGTTCAAACTATAATAAAGGGCAGAATTATCAGACACATAGATGAACACATTATGTTGGGGAAGAGTCAACATGGTTTTTATAAAGACAAATCATGCCTCACAAATCTATTAGAATTCTAACATGTGGGCAAGAGTGCTAGTGGATATACTGTACTTGTCCTTTCAGAAAGCCTTTGACAGGTCCTTCTCCAAAGGCTCTTAAGTAAAGTAAGTCATCATGGCCCAAGAGAAGGTCCTTGCATGGATCAGTAACTGGTTAAAAGATAGGAAAGGGTAGGAATAAATGGTCAGTTTTCACAACTGAGTGAGGTAAATAGCAGGGTCCCCCAAGGATCTGTTTGGGACCTGCCCTGATCAACACATTCATCTGGAAAAGAGGGTAAACAGTGAGGTGGCAAAGTTTGCAGATGATACAAAATTACCCAAGATAGGTAAATCCAAAGCTGACTGACAAGAGTTTCAAAGGGAATCGCACAAAACTGGTTGACTGGGCAACAAAATGGCTGATGAAATTCAATGTTGATAAATGCACATTGGGAAATATAATCCCAACTCTACATACAAAATGATGAGGTGTAAATTAGCTCTTACCACTTAAGAAAGATCTTGGAATCATCATGGAACATTATCTGAAAACATCCGCTCAATGTGCAGCAGCAGTCAAAAAAGCTAACAATTTTAGAAACCATTAGGAAAGGGATAAGTAAGAAGACAGAAAATATCAAAATGCCATATAAATCAATGGTACACTCACACATTGAATACTGCATGCAGTTCTGGTTATCCTATCTCAAAGAAGATGTACTGTATTAGCATTGGAAAGGTACAGAGAAGGACAACCAAAATGATAAAGGATATGGAATAGCTTCCCTACAAGGAGAGATTAAAAAGACTGGGACTGTTCAGTTTAGAAAAGAGACAACTAAGACAGGATATGATAGAGATCTATAAAATCATGACTGTATGGAGAAAGTGCATAGAGAAGTGTTATCTATCCCCTCACATAACACAAGAACTAGGGATCATCTAATGAAATTAATAGGCAGCAGGTTTAAACAAACAAAAGGAAGTACTTCTTCGCACAATGCAGTCAACCTGTGGAACTCATTGCCAGTGAATGTTGTGAAGGCCAAAAGTATAACAGGGTTAAAAAAAGAATTAGATGAATTCCTGGAAGATACATCCATCAATGACTATTAGCCACAATGGTCAGAGATGCAACTACATGCTTCAGGTGTCCCTAACCTCCAACTGCTAGAAGCTGGGACTGGACAACTGGGGATAGATCACTCAAAATTGCCCTGTTCTCTGTTCAAATTCCCTCTGAAGCATCTGGCCATTGTCAGAAAACAGGATACTGGGCTCGATGGACCATTGGTCTGACCCATTATGGCTGCTCTTATGTTCTTATTACCCTGGTCCAAAGCCCATTGAAGTCAATTAAAAAAATTCCTGTTGATTTGATTTTAATGGTCTTAGGACCAGGTGCTTACACTACAAAGATATAGCCAGAAGATTGTTTATACCTTTAAGGAGTACTTCATTACAATATACTGCTCATTGTAGACTCAAATTGATTTTCATTCTTCAATTCTGAGATAACCACCTGTTATCTAATTGTACATCATTTGAAGTTATTGATATCTGAATTGGAAGATGTGAAAAATCTTACAGGTGTTAAAAAAAACCCAGATCATTCCAAGTTTCTGCTTCTGATGATAATTACATAAATCATTATGAACCTTAGTCATGTGTTCTGAAGGCATCGATCTCATTTACTGGGCCCACAGCAGGCTGCAAGCTAGCGAGCTGCTTTTTGAAGATCTAACTTTCTGCCAGGTATTCAATTTATTTGTAGGATTAATATTTCTACTATTAAGATCAAACCAAAGATTAAATCTCAATTTCACACTCCACTGCTGTTTACACTGCATGCGGTAGGCATGGTTTGGCTGGCCCCAAGCTCCCAAAAGTAAATCCTACTGTTATTGGAGTAACACCTCCTCTTAGCTAGAGACCACAATCCTGTCTAGTTACTCACTTCCAGAAGCCCAAATGCTGTCCTTTGCTGCAGCCCACCAAGCCGCTCCTCTCTAGCTAAAGCTTATGCTACACATTGGACTGCCCTTGAATGCAAGGACCTTTTCACAAGCCCACATTCCTCCTTTTATGTCCTCCCTTAACAAAGTCTTGCTGTCTGGTGCTCCATCCAGGATTGAGCAAAGCCTTTAGGATGTAGCAGGGCCTTTCTCTGCCTTTGCAGGGAATTAGTTAACCCTTTCTTCCCTTTACTGGCGAGTAGGGAGTATGGCCGCCACGTGTGAGGTGTGCTACTATTTCATGACAACTATAGGCCTCTATATCAATGTACGGCCTACACAACTAAGGGAGATAGGAAGGGGGTCTGGGCACAGCAGGAGGAGTTGTTGAAGCTTAATTCTGACTGTCTGGTTTAAGGGCACTGCACTGGAACCCAGTTGAGTGGGTAGGCCTGGGTTCCCCAAATGACCCCTCAGAGACTTAGGAACCAAAGGGATTTCTAGATCCCCTGAGGACCAGGATCAACTAACCCCACCAAATATCAGGGGGCATTTGGATGCCCCAGCGGTACTGTGACTAACATCCTTCGTAGCCCAGAGGAGGACTACCACAGGGCTCAGGCAAGAGTTGCTGATTGACCGCCCCGCCAGATCAAGTGAACTCTGTGCAACGCTGTGTCTGACCAGAGGGGACACATTAGCACACCTACTCACAGTCATATTGTATTCAAAGAGAGTCAGTCATCAAATAATCATGACACAATCTCTTCACATTATATCATGCCACGGTGTCACTGAATTCAGTAGGATCACACTGGACACTGCCACAATCAATGTCAGGATGTTTCACACTCTATTAAAAGGAGCTGAAGAGTTACACAAGAATCAATGTATCCTTTTCTTCTCCTCCCCACTTCTTGGCTGCTGAGAAGGAGCAGAGATGAGAAGTATTTCTCCTCTGTGCCCCTCCTCCCCCTTTCCTGGCTTCTACAAGAAACAAGGGGAGATTCCTGTAGCTCCATTCTATATGCGTGGCACCCCCCACATAGTATTAAAGAACATGAGGTGCACTCCTAATACACTCACTTTGGCTGAAAACAGGCAGAGCAAGAGTAGCTCTGAGTAGACATATGGACTACACAAGAGTCACATACCAGGACCTGAAGAGATACATGTGGCACTGGAGCCACAGCCTGAATGCTGCTGATTGTGAGCATCCAAACAGGCAATACATATCACAGTTATCAAGGTACCATATGAAATAGGTTGGTTCCCAGCTCAGAAAGATTCTAAACTCCAGAGGGAAGTGCAAATACACCTTGAGGCATAAAAAGTTAATTCTTTGGCCAGTTTATGCTACATTTACACAGGGATTCTGCTCTTATAATTAGAAGCAGGATTAAAAATAAGTTGTTTTAGGTTTAATGTTTAGAATAGTTTTCAGAAAAAGAGCGAAAAGTCTGGAAATTTGGTTCAAACACCCAAAAGTGCAAATACTTATTGAACCCTATTCATAAATTCATCTGGACCTCTTTAGAAATTGGGCTGGAAATCTTGTAACAAAAGGTGTTCATAAGATTTATCAGTTACATCCTGGTTGTTGCTAAACTTGAAATACTTCAAGAACAGCCACTTTTGTGGGTTTCATTTTGGTACTTTTAGCTAAAACCAGGAAACACAGAAGTGGGTATTAACGAGTAGAGAGAGGAAAGTTATTCAGACTATTTCAAATCTCAGAGAAGATAGTTCAGTTCCTGGTTTGGGTAGAGGTTGTGATAATTCTTAGTGTATATGAATTGGTTCATCTGGTCCCAATTTGGATTATGGGTAAAAAACAAACAAAAAATCCCTCAGGAGGCAGGACTTTAGTTTTGTTTTTCTGTAAAAATGAAAAATAAAGAACAGTGTAAGGAATGTCTAATATAGGAGTTTAGCTCAACAATATTTTTTACTAAACTATGCAGAGATCTCTAGGGTGTAGAACATCATATTAAAAACCACTGTCCAACTCTTATGTCTGAGAGGAAAATTGGTCAAGCCATTTTTGTCCTCTTCCCCATCCCCCAGAGTGCCTGTAGATGATTCAAACAGAAGCAAGAGGACCATTACTATTTCCATTCAGAGATGGAGAGGAATGAAGAAGAAAGAAGTACTTCCAGAAAATGAGCTTCTAACAGTGAGGTTCTAAATGAGCTTCTAACTGATCGCCATATTTGGGGTCGGGAAGGAATTTTCCTCCAGGGCAGATTGGCAGAGGCCCTGGAGGTTTTTCGCCTTCCTCTGCAGCGTGGGGCACGGGTAACTTGCTGGAGGATTCTCTGCACCTTGAGGTCTTTAAACCACAATTTGAGGACTTCAATAACTCGGGCATAGGTTAGGGGTTTGTTACGGGAGTGGGTGGATGAGATTCTGTGGCCTGCGTTGTGCAGGAGGTCGGACTAGATGATCATAATGGTCCCTTCTGACCTTAAAGTCTATGAGTGAGATTTCCAGGAAACTTGAGGTTGGAATCCTATATTATTATTATTTATTAGTGTTATGGAAGAACCCAGAAGACCCAGTCAGGGTCCACATGTACTAAACACTGAACTAATCTCATGCTGTCTCTGTTTCCATTTATATGTTTTGTTGTACTGGGAATGGAACTGCCACACAGATGAGTCCTGGACAGTACATACATACACCTACATTCAATTTGCACTTGTACAGACGTGTCAGAAATGCTAAATAAAATAGATTGCCAGGAGAATACAAATCATAATAGTCAGAGATGAAAGACTGATTATGATGCATTAGTGTTCTCATTCTGGATTACTTCACTGTTTGTTGCCTGACAGAGGTAAAGCACTATTTTTCTCTCCAGTGTCTGATCCTGGAAGAGCTGGTCCATATAGAGGATAACAACATACTAGAGCTAATGAAATAACTGATAGCAGAGGTCTGTGTAGTGGATCTAAAGGTCCCAACCCTGCTGATGAACCATTTAGATATCAGTATGATGCCATATGATGGAATTTCTATTTTTTCAGTTTGCATGTTTAAAAGCCTAGGAAATTGCACACAATTCTATGTAAAGAACATTATTGAGGTTGCAAAGTCAATCACTCCAAAATTAGGAAATTCCAGAATTAAGGTTGCCTGTGCAACTTTCCCCTCCCCATAGGCTCTATGCCTCCCTCAGTGCACAGGCTGAACTTGCTCTGGGGATGAATCGAGATAGTGCAGATGACACAAAGATTGGAGGAGAGGTAAATAATGAAAAAGACAAATAATAGAGCTATCCAGATCACTTGGTAAGCTGGGCACAAGCAAACAATATGTGTTCCAGTACAGCCAAATGTAAAGTCAGACATCTAGGAACAAAGAATGCAGGCCCTACTTACAGGATGGGGGACTCTATCCTAGGAAGCAGTGACTCTGAAAAAGACTTGGGGGACATGGTGGATAATCAGCTGAACATGAGCTCCCAGTGCGATGCTGTGGCCAAGTGGGTTAATGTGATCCTTGGATGGATAAACGGGAGTATTGAGTAGCAACAGGGAGGTTACCTTACCTGTGTATTTGGCACTGGTGCAACCGCTACTGGAGTACTGTGCCCAGTTGAAGAAGGATGATGATAAATTGAAGAGCCATGAGAATGATTAAAAGATTATCAAATATGCCTTCTAGGGAAAAACTCAAGAAGCTCAATCTATTTAGTTTATCAAAGAGAAGTTGATCACAATCTATAAGTACCTACACAGGAACAGAAGTATGATAATAGAGGCTCTTCAATCTAGCAGACAAAGGTACAAGCGGACAAAGGCGTAACACGATCCAGTGGCTGGAAGTTGAAGCTAGACAAATTTAGACTCAAAATGAGGTGCACATATTTAACAATGAGGGTAATTAAACACTGGAAATTTACCAAGCATTGTCGTGGGTTCTCCATCACTGGAAATGTTTATATCCAGATGGATGTTTTTCTAAAAGATACGTTGTAGTTCAAACGGGAATTAACTCATGAAAATCCAATGGCCTGTGCTATGTTGGATGTCAGACTAGATTATCACAGTGGTCCCCTCTGGCTTTATAGTCTATACATCTACGGTTATACAATTGGATGCTAACCTGGAGAATTGGATTCTATTCCTGCCTTTGGCACATTGAACCAAACTTTTCACAGGTGGTCACTAACTCTGTGTTCTTCAGTTTCTAGGTGTTCAAATTGAGACCCTGGGGTCTGATTTGCAGAAGTGCTGAACACTCCAAGCTGCAGCTGAAGTCAGTGAGAGATGTGCTTTGAACAGATATAATGTTAACTGCACTGAAAAAAGTCAGGCCATAGTCATCTCAAATTGGGCACCCAAAAGCTAACCAAACAATTCTTTCCAAAGAAGATAGTGGCATAAAAATAAATTGACTTCAGGTAAGAAGCAAGTCACCCAATATCCAATTTTTATGCCTGGTTACACCAATTGCACTCATGTGTGAGTTTGCCGATTTGGATTGTGTGATCAAGAGGCAAATTGTGCAATGTTGTTTATCAGGCAAGATCTGGAGAAGAGCTCTTAATAGACAGAAATTACACTTTTGGACATTGGATGAGCCATACAAGTATCAGTCACAAGCCCTGAACATGGAAAGAATGTACAATGAGTTAGTGCATATGCTAAAGACACCCAAGTCAGTGGTCCCAAAAAGCCACATGTTAAGTTGTAAGGCTTCAAAATAATTGCAGAAGATTTGATGGCATGTAAGAGGAAAATCAGTTTTCTTAGCACTTGGAAACAAATGTCATTATCTGGAGAAAAAATTCTGGTAAAATTCCTATTCCAGATGACAGGGTTCATATGCAGGTCAAAAGAAAGTAACATCATCTGCTATAGAAAAAGGGAGATATGCAACTGTGGTGGGAAAACCAAAACTCAAGGCTGACTACAGAAGAAGAGGATTGTGATTTAAAGGAAGCTGTACACATCAACATAATGGTAGGAGAAGATTATGCACTGTCAGAAGAACTGAAAGTAGAACTGGAGGAGCGAGAGAGCTTTCAATGCATATCAGCAGTATTATCCAGAAGATGCTTGAGCATAAGAAGATGAACAATGAAGAACAAATTGGAAGACCAAGTGAAGAAGCTGGAATACATTGTCAACACAAAATCAAGACTTCAAGCAGTTGTAGGCTAAAAGGGTCACGGTTGAAAAGAGACACAGGGCAAGTCATCTGCTATGCCTCATCTGTAAAATGGGGATAATACTACTTCCTTTCTCCCACTATTTGTTACTTGGATTTAGAGTGTAAGTTCTTTGGGGCCAGAAAGAGAACACAGCTCCACTATGTTCAGTTCTCTGCTGTTGTATATTAAAGCTCCTCCAGTGCAATAGATTATGGATTAAAGCAAGCACACATGGCTGCAGCATCCTTTTCAAAGAGAAGATGGATAGAATGGGATGATAGCCTTCAAAATAACTGCTTAGAAGCAAAACATTCCTTAAAGTGCCTGAAACTAAATGGTCAATACACAGCGTTGATCACTGGAAAGAATAAACTCCATGGGGCACATCCACTTTTCATGTGTTAGCACTTTACATGTCTGTCTGTAAATTCACAGTAATTAATGTATGGGTGTAAATTTAAAAAATATATAATTGACACTTTTACTAGTTCATTCAGGTAAGGAGAGATCTCTGTAGACTGCTGAGTGGAAAACATAATGTTCATATTAAATAAAAGACTGCAGGGCTACTGCAGAATAATTCATACTTAGCAAATTTAATTTAAATCGTAAGTTACTGGCCAAGAATTAGTTCCAGAAAATCAAATGGTGGGGGAGGATGGGACTTAGAGAATCTTAGTTTAATTAGGATGGGCCGAAACCGCTTGAGGAATAGAAAGTTGTACCTTGCTTATATGCAGGAATTTTGTTGGAGAAATTCATGTCACACTTCTGCTAGTAAGATGAGGATTATACACTCTAATTATCTGAAAACTTTTGAGAGAACATCACCTCAGACTAGTGTTTGAGATCTGGAGGAGCCAATGGATAGCTGCAAAAATTATCTCAGCTGGACGGATAGTTGAACCTGCAGTGCAAGTGAAATATTTGCAAACTACAAAGAAGTATTATGGAATAATGCTGTAATAGTCATACCTTGGGCTAACATCTGAGGACTGCACAGTGTTTGACAAAAGGTGGATGAGTGTCATCATCCCCGTTTTAGAGATGGGGATATCTTGGCCCAGAGAAGTTGCCTGAGGTGACTCAGTGAGTCAATGGCAGACATACTTCACAACTTTAAGGCCCAAATATGTGACACAATGTGTTGCAGAGTCCCAAGATAAGGGACACAAGTTATTCATGCAGGAAATCTCCATTTATTTGTTCTTTATTTCTGATCTACAGTTTTCAACGATAAAAGAGAGGACACCAAATGTGTGTGGGTTTGTATATAGGGAGCTTTGTGATTAAAATGTATTACATTCCATGAAATGGTTTGAGAAGTATAATGGCAGAGAAAGGAGTACTCTAGTTCCTAGTTCCTTGCACTAACCATAAAACAACAGACTCCCATTTCTTGTTTCACAGGGATCAGTCACTGGCTTACTCTTATTTATATCAGTTATGTGAATAATACTATTCAAAGATAGATTTCTAAGTCTGATGGCGATATTAAGCTAAGAAGCATGAGAAGTTATAACCAATAATGCAGTCAGTACAGAACTGTTTAGATAAGTGAAAGTATCTGTACATTACTCATCTGAAAGCAATTGTAGATTCTAGTTCTGTGAGTTACACAAAAATCAAACAGGCATTGTATTAGAGAAAGATAGAAGAAACATCTGGTATGATAATGGAAAGGTGATGTGGTAAATTGATCGGGATTGTGATTTGGGCTTTATCATAGAGAAACATTCCACTTAAACTATAATTCTTGCCTTGGAAATATGCTTATGGTATTCTGTCTTTCATCAATCAGGTAATTCTGACAGGTGTATGAAAGACACAGTGACGTTCACTGTCTTTTCTTGTTATTTGAACAGCTGCCCAAATTGTCAAATCTACAGAATCGAGCTCCTTCAAGTAATTGCATTTTGTGTATGACATTTCTCTAGATCCTATCTCTCTAACTGCTAAATCCTGCTGTCTTTTACAGCAGTATAAATCTGAGAACTAAATTTACTTCAGTGGAGTTACTCTAGATTTACAATGATGTAACTGAAAGCAGAATGTTGCTACCCTGTGTTTGACAGAGATCAGCAAAAAGCATAGAATAGGGCTACAAAACATACAATCATTTTTCCAGTATGTGTACAAAAAATTTATAATTATACCACAGAAAAAATGACAAGCATTTTCGAAGTCCTGAGAATAATAAATATGCAGTGCCATTAAAAAAATCTTCATTATTTTGCTTTTGTATTAATACCATAAAGGGGAATATGTGGGACTAGGGAGGGGTAGTACCTCTGTTGGAGGAACACGTCGTGCTCCTTTGGGAGTAGTTCATCTGCTTTGATCCCCACCTACACGCAGCTCTCACCTGTGGCTCCAAGTAGCTGTTTGCATGCAACAGCGGCCATACCCTGGGAACCCGCTTCGATGAGTGGGCCAAACCAGGTGAGGGTAGCCAATGGCTCTGCCCTCAGTGAGATTAGAGAGAGGCAGTTTCCCTAGCATGCAAAGACTGTTCTGGTGGACTGGGCGGAGGAAATCAATTTGTGATTCAACAGCCATGAAGGCGGCTCAGCAACGTGCTGTGGGGCACAGAGAACATGACAAGGCACAGAAGATGTCCTGGTCAGCCACTGCAGCTAAGGAAGTCCCCAGCTGTAATGATTTTTTGTGCCGCTGGAATCTGGCTTCCACAGCCGAGAGAGTGGGACTGCCCCGGAGCAATGGCTTTCTCACTTAAAAATTTCCCGCACAGGTTTTCTCGCAACTCTCATCCCATTAACATCTTACCAAATCTCATCATCATTATCCTCATATCATTAATTTAAGTCCTGCGGCAATGGGGGCATGGCGAAGCGACAGGTGGAGATGACCACTGGCAGTCATAGCCACAATCCTGCGTGTAGGCGACCTTGGGACTAATGACCATTCAGCTCCATCCCCAGGGCAGCAGAGAAGTTCGGCAGCATCCTAGGCAGCTGAGCAGCCCTTTTCAGGATATCATTGCTCACACTTTTTAAGGGAAGGGGCTAGAAAAGGTGTCCTAAACATTGCCTGCCCCATAACATCTGGCCAGACTACCATGTCTGGCAGATCATCCTACAGCGGTCGAAAAACAAAGAAGAAAAGACTCACCCTAGGAGCATGGAATGTCCGCACCCTTATGGATGCAGGCGATGCACGAAGGCCTGAGAGAAGAACAGCTCTTGTCTCTAGAGAACTTGCCCACTATAATATTGACATTGCAGCACTCAGTGAGACTAGATTGGCCGGAGAAGGTTCCATCAGTGAGCTAGGAGGCGATTACACTTTCTTTTGGAAAGGAAAAGCAGAGGATGAAGACAGGATCCATGGAGTTGGATTTGCCATAAGAACGTCACTCCTGAAACAACTTCCTGACCTCCCTGTTGGCATGAATGAATGGCTCATGAAACTTCAATTTCCCCTGAATCCTCTATGGCAT
Organism: Platysternon megacephalum; assembly: GCA_003942145.1. Classification (NCBI taxonomy): domain Eukaryota; kingdom Metazoa; phylum Chordata; order Testudines; family Platysternidae; genus Platysternon; species Platysternon megacephalum. The sequence goes on from QXTE01000075.1 coordinate 5,379,881, forward strand.
GTCACTATCATCAGTGCCTATGCACCTACACTGACCAGCACAGAGGAAAAACAAGGAGCAGTTCTACTTTGACCTGGAATCCATCATCAGATCAACCCCTGAATATGACAAACTCATCCTGCTGGGAGACTTTAATGCTACAGTTGGTAGAGACAGCAGTGGCTGGAGAGGTGTGATAGGATGACATGGACTGGGAAAGATAATAGCAACGGACTCTTCCTCTTGGGTAAATGTGTAGAACACAGTATGCTCATCACTAACACCATCTTTAGGCAAAATGATAAATATAAAACAACATGGATGCACCCACAGTCCAAACAATGGCACCTGATTGACTGTTATCACTTGCCAATGAGACATCCACAATGTCAGAATTACCAGAGCCATGCGTGGTGCAGAATGCTGGACAGACCACAGATTGGTAAGAGCAGTGCTGAATCTGCATATAGTCCCTTTACAGCGCAAGCTTAATAGAACAGCCTTCAACATAGCAAAGCTCAAGCATGCTAACTATCAGATGCAGTTGCAGCAGTCACTTGATGACAAGCTTTTTTCATGCCTGCCAATCACTGGCAACCCACCAGAAAAATGGAATCAGTTTAAATATGAGATTATTGACACAGCTAAATCAGTGCTGGAGCCAAAGAAAAGGGTACACCAGGATTGGTTCGACAACAACAACAACAAGGACATCTCCAAACTCCTAAGTACAAGCAGAAAGCATTTGTTGAATGGCAGAATGAACTTAACCCTATCTTTCTTTGAGATGGAAGTAAGTACCTACAAAGTAAGGCCCAGTCTGAACTAAGAATACAGGATAAGTGGTGGGAGAGGAAAGTTGCAGAAGTCCAGCATTACACAGATACAAACAACACAAAGATGTTCTTTGACTCTCTCAAAGCAGTCTACAGACCATCTAAATTTGGCACAGGCCCCTTGAAGTCAGCAGATGGCACGACCCTCATCAAAGACAAGGAGGGAATCATACAGAGATGGGTTGAACTTCAGTAGTCTACTCAATAGACCATCCACAGTCAAGCGGCGTGTCCCTGACCATTTACCTGAGAAATCCATCAAAGAGGATCTCGATCTCTCTCCATCAGTGGAGGAAGTTATAAAAGCCTTCAAACAACTGAACTCTGGCAAAGCATCCGGAAAGGATGGTATCCCAGCAGAATTGTATAAAGGAGCAGGCCCAGAGGCTATCGAGGTGTTTCATGACATCCTGAGTAGCATTTGGGAGGAAGAAGAAATACCACAAGACTTCAAAGATGTATTATTGTATTACTGTTCAAAAACAAAGGCAGCAAAGCTGACTGCGGAAACTACAGAGGCATTGCTTTCCTCTGTACAGCATTCTACTGAACAGACTAATTGCAAACATATCTGAGGAGAATCTGCCAGAAGCGCAGTGTGGTTTCAGACCAGGTCGTAGCACTATGGACATGATCTTTGTTGTAAAGCAGGTCAAGGAAAAATGTTTAGAGCAGAATATGGACCTGTATACCGTTTTCATCGATTTGACCAAAGCTTTAGATAGGGTCAACAGAGAGGATCTTTGGGCTATTCTACATAAACTGGGCTGCCCATGAAGGTTCATGAAGGTTCATACAAATCATCCGTCTGTTCCATGCCCACATGACAGTGCAAGTACTTGCCAGTGGTGACTTTTCCGATGCATTTGAAATTTCGAATGGAGTGAGCAAGGCTGCACACTTGCCCAGTGCTGTTCAACTTGTTCTTTGCTTGTGTTCTCAGCCATGCAACAAGGGACTTGGATCAGGGGATACACATTTGCTACAGACTCAATGGCTACTCCCTCTTTGATCTTCAAATGATGGTCAAAACAAAAAGAACAAACCATTTCTCAGGCTAGCGTCAGAAGGGGATTTAAGTACCATCGGAGGAGGAGACATTTTTCCCCAACTTCCCAATAGCTCAGTAGTTAGGGAATTTACTGTGGATGAGGAAAATCCAGTTCTGAATCCCTGTTCTGGAGCAAGGATGTGAACCTAGGTATCCCCCTTTGGAGATGAATGCCCTAACCACTGGGCTATAGTCACTCTCTTTCTCTGCCCCAAGGGCTATTTAAGTATATTATAGACCCAAACCAATATTTTTTTTTCCAAAACTACCAACAAACAAAAACATAAGTTATTCACACAGCTCTACTCAAGAGGCCTGATCCTGTGTTCTTGTGTACTGAAGAATCCCACTGATATCAGTAGGAGATATGGGTATTCAAATAATGCAAGCTGAGGCGCAAAGCAAATATAAAGCAAAGAGCCCGACTAAAACTATGCCTTATCCTGCACTCTTTACCTTGGATCTTGAATCATGAGTTTTCAGCTAGGTGGGAGATTTGCTTGAATAAGGACTACAGGATCAGGTGTAGGCTTGGAAGTCTGTAATGGTGCAGTCCTGGCCTCCCTGAAATCAGGGACCAGGATTTTACCTGAGGCTTCTAAAGCATTTCTAGCAACCCCAAAGTTTACTCTAGTCTTCATGCTTCTACTTTGGGTAATCAATAATAATAGAAATGGTAAAATATGGAGTGTGGCCTGAAAACCTGTGAAAGCATTTGAAGAGCTAAATATATATGACTGAAAGAAGCTGCTGGATGGTAGAAAGGCAAATGGTGAGGGAGATTAAAAAAATTTCTTCCTAATTGCTTAATTCAGAAAAGTACTTAAACACAGCACTCAATAACTTAAATTGAAGTCAGTTGGACTTAAGCATGTGCATAAAGTTAAGCACATCCACAGTGCAGTGCTAAATCAAGGCTTAAGTCCTCTAGAAGTACTTTGTTGCTTATTTTTGCCTATTTGAGGCATTGCGTGGGTTATGCTATGCCTCCTTTATAACACAGGAATGAGAAAAACAGAAGAATTTCTTCTAATTTAGGGAAGAGTAGGGAGAAGGGTTAGAGCATCTTAAAACTATGGATGTTATGCATACCAGTATATTCATTTGGAAGTTAAATTGGAAAATGCCATCATTTTTAATTGTTAAATAGAAAAGCTTTGGGGAATAAACCCAGTTGTGGGAACAATGGTCTCTTGTCATACATAGATAAATGCTCTTGAAATTTTCTCTAATCCAGAGGGACTGGTTATTCTGTTTAACATGGATATTTGCCTAAGCTTATCCTCGATTAGGATTTTGCTTTTCTTTGAACAAATCCATGAAGAGAGATTGAAAAGTGACCCTGAGCAAACCGAATGTACTAGATAAGAAAACACTTGTGGCAGTCTAAGAAAAGATACTTTATACTTTTCCATATGAGATAAATGATTGAATGGTTGTCAAACCTGGAACTAACAGAGGAAAAATGTTTAGGAACATACTCAAACAACAAAGGAGGAAATAAATTATAGAATTTATCAATAACACAAAATGTACTGTACATCATCTACACAAAGGCAGGAGACCAGGTTGTTCTGGAGGGGAGAGTATTTGTTTACTGAAAGCAATAGAAACCGAACTCCTCTATTCACTGAAATGTGAGATCTTGGGGTGGCTTATTTATTCCTGTTTCATTGTTCATTTACTAAAAAGGAATTAGATGAGACTCAAATAGGATTTCTCAGTGTTCTGATGCTTTCCTGTCTCCCTTTCATTCTCAGTCGCTTTGTTTCCCTTTTTTTTCAAAAATGCCTTGTTGACATTT
>QXTE01000075.1:5384108-5571647 GCA_003942145.1 Platysternon megacephalum
TACTGTACATCATCTACACAAAGGCAGGAGACCAGGTTGTTCTGGAGGGGAGAGTATTTGTTTACTGAAAGCAATAGAAACCGAACTCCTCTATTCACTGAAATGTGAGATCTTGGGGTGGCTTATTTATTCCTGTTTCATTGTTCATTTACTAAAAAGGAATTAGATGAGACTCAAATAGGATTTCTCAGTGTTCTGATGCTTTCCTGTCTCCCTTTCATTCTCAGTCGCTTTGTTTCCCTTTTTTTTCAAAAATGCCTTGTTGACATTTAAAAAAAAATCATTTGTCTCAAATGCTTCTGAAGATTTTCTTGGCTATATCTTCCTAGCAGGGTAGTTATAGGCACACTCTGTAAGGGTTCCATTTCTATTAGTATCACAGAGGTAAATTTTACAGATTTAGTAATCGCAATCTCACTTCTCTTACATGGGGGTTTGTTTCTCAAGCAATTTTCTTGTAATCTCAGCTTTTCGTTTTGCCATTTTTCATTATTGCTCCTAAATGTTCTGATTTGACAGACGGCAATGAGAAATCCAGACCCCTTTTCTCATTATCTCTTACAGTGGTTTTATTTTTTTGGAGGGGGGTGTAGAAGGGCTCGGCTGAGGCTCGTACCTCCGCGGGGCTGTGGGGTATCCCACCACCTTGCAATAGTTTGCTATGGGCCCAAGCCCTAGGTCAGGGCTGGCCGGCAAACAGTCAGGAGCTCAGGCCCTTAGGCAGGGGCTGAGCATCTGGTGCGAGAGGGAGACTGCCACCCGTGAGGGGGATAGCAGGGGGGCACAGGCCCACCCACTCCACNCTCCCTTTCATTCTCAGTCGCTTTGTTTCCCTTTTTTTTCAAAAATGCCTTGTTGACATTTTAAAAAAAATCAATCATTTGTCTCAAATGCTTCTGAAGATTTTCTTGGCTATATCTTCCTAGCAGGGTAGTTATAGGCACACTCTGTAAGGGTTCCATTTCTATTAGTATCACAGAGGTAAATTTTACAGATTTAGTAATCGCAATCTCACTTCTCTTACATGGGGGTTTGTTTCTCAAGCAATTTTCTTGTAATCTCAGCTTTTCGTTTTGCCATTTTTCATTATTGCTCCTAAATGTTCTGATTTGACAGACAGCAATGAGAAATCCAGACCCCTTTTCTCATTATCTCTTACAGTGGTTTTATTTTTTTGGAGGGGGGTGTAGAAGGGCTCGGCTGAGGCTCGTACCTCCGCGGGGCTGTGGGGTATCCCACCACCTTGCAATAGTTTGCTATGGGCCCAAGCCCTAGGTCAGGGCTGGCCGGCAAACAGTCAGGAGCTCAGGCCCTTAGGCAGGGGCTGAGCATCTGGTGCGAGAGGGAGACTGCCACCCGTGAGGGGGATAGCAGGGGGGCACAGGCCCACCCACTCCACTGCGTCCCAGCCCGGGGCCCTAGCAGCGGCAGAAGACTTACTGCTGTCAGTGGGGACCCTGACCGCAACACACTGACATTGGTTCTGGCAGTGCTGCGGCCAGACCAGGGTCAGCTGCCCCGGACTACTTCCGGACTCCCCCTCATATGGTACCTGGATTAGGGCGGTGTCCTCGGAGGTTTCCAGGACCATCGGTTCCTCCAGGTAACTGGCGAGAGGTAGGCTCAGCTGGCCTGGCCAGTGCTCGGGTCGGCCATGGCCTGCTAGCATTCCCCAACCTGGAGCTAGACCACAGGCATCTGGCCTCTCCGGCAGCTGGTGTTCAAGTGAGCTCTGCAGTTAGGCTTTTCTACTTCCTGTCCTGTGCCGTGTCCTCTGGGGAGTGGGCGCAAGATCCACTGGCTCCGCCCACGTTGGTTCTAGGGGAGGCTCGTCCCTCGGCGGGGCTGTGGGGTATCCCACCACCTCGCTACGGGGGGGCTTAGTCTGCTCTGGCTGGAGCACCCCTTCTTTGGCTGCCCTGGGCTGCTTCCCCTGGCTGGAGTCTCCCTCCCAGGATTACCACCGCTGCTGTTGCTGCTGAGTGGGGGGGGGGGGCCTTGCTGGCCTCCCCCCGGTCTGGAGGGAGAAGCAGGGACCACACCAGCACCATCTCTGCTATCTAGGGGTCCCTCCGGCCTGGCCGGCTGACTGCTGCTCGCTGCTGCTGCTGCTGTGTTGGGGCTGCTGCTGCCGTCGAGGAGGGAGGATTCCTGCTGGAGGTCATTGTGGAGGGGATTTCTTTAGAAACTGAGTGACTTTGAATATCTCTGCTCCTGGGGAGTTGGTGCTTTGCGTTGCTGTTGAGGGGAGCGAGGGGGAGAGGCGCGGAGCCCTCCCCCTCACCCATCTGCCCCCCCCATCACTCCCACCGCCCCCATCACTGCCCCCTCCAGTATCCCGCGTACCACCTGGACCTGCTCTTCGCCCCTCGACGTGGTTGTTGTTTCCCCACATTTACCACCTGGGACTGTGTGCAGCTGTGAGCAGCAAGAGACAGAGTTTCGCGAGCGCACGTGGGCACACGTGCTACCCCACCTTGGACTTACCCTGCCCCCCAGCTGCGTCTGGCTGGTGGGGTCCCCTCCTTGCCGTACCCTCCCAGACCCCCTGTGTTAGTTGGCCTTCCCCTCCCCCTGTGGCCTGCCCCGCCCAACATTTGCTTTGGGTCCTTTAGGTGTTTTTTTCCCTTCAGCTTTTTGTTAGGTTGCCTGCCCCGCCCCAGCCCTTTAGTGTTTGTTGGTTTACCTGCCCCGCCCCAAATTTTGGTTTTTGGTAGCCTGCCCCACCCTTCCGCCTGGAGCTCCCTTTTGTGGTTTGCCTGGCCCCTTTTTTCCTTTGCCCTCCTTTGTTCCCCCCAGTTTGGTCCCTTTTCCCTGTGCGCCCATGCCCCTTCCGTAAGCACTTGTGTCCCCTTTCGGTTGTCCCCCTTGCACGTGCACTGTTCACTACCTTTTTGATGATGCTGTAGTCCCTCCCCGTCCCAGTGCAGCCGGAGGAGCCGGTATCCCCATCTAGTGCCTATACCTTCTTTCCGTCCCTGCGTGCCCCTCTGCTGGCGCCCTCCTCCCCAGCCTGCAGCCTAGTGGGGAGGAGCGGTTGCTTTTTCCCTTTTTCCCCTTTCCCCGGTCCCCCTTTGCAGTTCCCCACCCATTGGTAACCCCCCTCCCTGAACGTAGTTTAGCAGGGGGGAGTGGTTAGCCCCCTCCCCCCCCACCTCTGACCTGGGGACGCCCTCCTTCCCTGCCTACAGCCTAGCAGGGAGGAGTGGTTCGCTTTCTTCCCCTTGTTCCCTGCCCTTCCCGCTGGACCCTCCTCCCCTGCGTCTTGCCTAAGCGGGGAGAAGTGGCTGCCTGTCACCCTGCTCCATAGTAGGACCTCCTCTTGCGACCATGGAGGAGGACCCCGCTCCTGCCCCTACCCCTGCTTTGATCCCCATCCCTGTCCCTGCCTCTGCTGACCCTGTGGTGTCCCTTTTGCCACCGCCCCTACGGCTATCCTCTCGGCCAACAAAGGCCCAGACTCCGCCGCTGCCATGGCCCCCCCTTCCACCGGCAGAAAGGGTCAGGGGAACAAGAAGGGCAAAGGCACCGCCCGGAAAGCCAAACATCCCGCGGACAGGCCCGCCCTCCCCACCGCGGCCCCACCACCTGCCATGGCTCCTCCCTCTCCTGCCGTCCCTTCCACCAGCTCTGGGGGTGCTCCACCTCAGGCCCCCAGGGCGTACGCCAAGGTGGCCGCCGCCCCTCCCTGCGCCACCCACCCCGACCGCTGCCTCCACTGCCATTCCTGGCGGCCGGGGCCCCTTCCCCTCGCTGACCAGGAGGCATGGCGTTCGCTGCCTCCTGGTGCCCGCCTCGCCCCACGTCGAGACGTACGTGCGGGCGTTGGCGAGGGTGGTGGGGCCCATGGCGATTGTGGCGGCCTCCAAGATGTATGGTAAGATGGTGTTCTTCCTGGCATCGGAGGCTGCCCCTCAGGAGGCGGTAGAGCGGGGCCTGTCGGTGGGGGGCGTTTGTCCCTCTTGAACCCCTGGAGGATCTGGGCGTGCGGGTGATGTTAACCTCCGTCCCGCCCTTCCTCCCCAATGTTGCCCTGTTGCCTGCCCTCTTCACCTTGGGGAAGCCCATTTCCATCGTCAGCCCTCTCCCGCTGGGCTGTAAGGACCCCGCCCTCCGTCACATCCTGTCCTTCCGCCGGCAGGTTCAGCTCCAACTGCCGCCGGCGGTGCGTGACAGAGTGGTGCTCGAGGGGTCCTTCCTGGTGTCCTACCAGGGGGCCCATTACCGGGCCCATTACCGCGTCCACTACTCGATGGGGGAGGCCCGGTGCTTCCTCTGCCGGGTGACGGGACACGTCCAGAGGGACTGCCCCCTGGTCCGGCACGGAGAGGCATCCGGGACCCCCGACCACCACTGGCGCCGCCCCTCCTCCTCCCGCCGTAGCTCCTGCTCGGGCTGTGGGGACGGCCGAGAGGGCGGGCCTCGCCTCCCATGGTTCCAGTTCAGCAAGGCCCTCGGAGGAGAGGGCGGCGGGCCTTCTGCCGGCGAAGGGAGAGGGCCCGCCCCGGGGGGAGGTTTCCCTTTCCCCCGTTGTCCCGTCCTTGCCACCCCGAGTCCCGAAGCCATCGCCCTTGCCCCCTGGCCCTGCCCCTGCTGACCAGCCCCCCACCTCCACTTCCACCTCAGAGGGCTGGGTGCTCGTCCAGGGGAAGCGCGGCGCCTGCAGATCGCGGGCTCAATCCCTCCCCTCCAATGAGGAAGGAGAGGTGGCCCCCCGAAAGTTGCTGCGGGGGGCCGAGGCTGCTTCGACTTCTGCCGCACCCCCGGACGGGGCCCAGCAGGGGGCATTAGATATGGAAGCCATGGCAGCGGGCGGAGACGCCATTGTCCCTTTTGTAGAGTCCCCGCTTGAGGAGGCTTCCCCAGGAGTTCCCCCGGCCCCTGTGCCACCTGTGCCCCCCGTCGCTGCTGATGCTGGGGCGGTTGTAGCCCCGGTTACTGGAGGGGAGGCCGCTAGGGCGGAGGGGACCGACTACGCCTCTATATTTGAGGAGATCGAGGCCCTGGGTCTGACCCCGGTTACTCAGGGGGAGGATGACCCTCCGCCAGGGGGCCTCGATCTGGGTGGCGGCTTGGTCCTGCCGCCCCCTCCTGCTCCCTGTCCCTCACCCCACTCTACCGCTCCCGCTCTTGTCCTTGGGGCGCCCCTGGCCCTACCCGTCAGCCCGGCCGCTGATACCACCTCACGTGAGGCCGCCGAGCCCCTCGGGGCGATTGCCGATGCCGAGCGGCTGGGTCCCGCCCCCGATCCCGTCCCTTCCCCCGTTCCTGCCCCTGATGTATCACCTGTCCCTCCCGCCTCCGTCCCCTTGGCCCTAGACCAGGGTCGAGGGGCGTCGCACCCCAGTAGCTCGGCTGCTGGGGACTATGAGTCCGCTTCCACCCCCATTCCTATTCCCATTCCGATCCTTGCCCTTGCCCCTGGTCCTGTTCCTGTCCCCTCTCCTGGCCCTGTTCAAGTCCCGACTCCCGTTTTGGTCCCTGCCCCTGATCCCACCTCTGCCCCCGTCCCTGTTCCTGCCCCTGAGACATCGCCTGTCTCTCTCCCCTCCACCTCCCGTACTATTGCCGCCCCCGGGGTTGTCTCATTCCCGTTACCTACGGACAACCCTCTGGGGGCGGTTTTCGTGTCTCCCCTTTCCATCACTGTAGGGGCTGCACTACTCCCTCCGCCGGCCCCTTCCTTGCCGGGGATGGGGACGGGCTATCCGGCGCAGCAGCGCCGGGGTTCGGCCCCTTGTCTGCCCATCTCCACAGGCCGCGAAGATCTCTCAGGGGCCCCACCGGAGGATGGCAGCAGGTTGGCTGCCGTGTCCCCCTCTGCGCTGAGGGATGAGCTGCGCCGTTTCCTAACAGATACCCGCAGGTCGAAGGGTAAGGTGCAGCTCGCCCTCCGGCGCTGGGGGAACTTTCACCGTGTCCTCTGGGCCGTGAAGGCTCTTTTGGGGGAGGGGAGAGGGGCCGGGAGGCAGGACATCGCGGCCTACTGATGGGCCCGCAAGTTCCGTGACTCCCTCTTGGCTTTTGGGGTCGAGACCGGGCTCTTGTGGGGCCCGCTGGGAGCCGTCGATCCCCCTGCCTGTGAGGATCCACCCCAGCCCTCGCTATGACAGTTACCACCTTTGCCACATTAAACACCTGGGGCTGTAGGGTGGGTCTCCGCAGGAGCCAGGTGCTCTCCTTCCTTTGGGAGGGGGGGTACTCTGTGATTTTCCTGCAGGAGACCCACACGGCTCCAGCCGTTGAGGCTAGCTGGCGGCTGGAGTGGGGGGACGGGGTTTATTTTAGCCATCTCAGCGCCCATTCGGCTGGGGTGGCCACTCTGTTCTCCCCCGGGCTACGGCCCGAGGTGCTGGGGGTCGCCGAGGTTGTGCCGGGCCGCCTGCTGCACGTCCAGGCCCATGTGGAGGGGCTGCTCTTGGACCTCGTCAACGTTTATGCCCCTAACAGAGGCCCGGAATGAGTGCCTTTTTACCGGCAGGCGTCGGCCTTCCTCAGCACCCTGGATCCTCACGAGTGCCTGGTCCTGGGCGGAGACTTCAACACCACCCTCGAGGACCGGGACCGCTCAGGACTCAAGACTTCCCAGGCTGCCGCGGGCGTCCTCAGGGAGATCATCGACCATCACTCCCTGGTGGACGTCTGGCGCGACCACCACCCGGACGACGAGACCACCTTCACCTATGTCCGGGTGGAGGACGATCGGTCGCGTCACTCCCGGTTGGACCACATTTATTTGTCCCGTTTCCACCTGGCACGGGCCCACGCCTCCGGCGTCCGGCCGGCCCCGTTCACGGATCACTCTGCGGGCGTTCGGCTTCGGGCCCCAGTTCGTGGGCTTTCTCCAGGTACCGTACGCTGAGGCGGAGTGTCTGGTCAGGCTCAACTGGACCCTGACCGAGCCGGTCACCTTCGGGCGGGGAGTAAGGCAGGGGTGCCCCCTCTCGGGCCAGCTGTATGCTCTGGCGATCAAGCCCTTCCTTTGTCTCCTCCGCAGGAGGATGACAGGGTTGGTGCTTCGGGAGCCGGAGCTGCGGCTGGTCCTGTCGGCGTACGCCGACGACGTGCTCCTCGTGGTCCAGGACCCGGGCGACCTGGTGCGGGTGGAGGCCTGCCAGGCCGTTTATTCGGCAGCCTCCTCCGCCCGGGTCAACTGGGTCAAGAGCTCTGGCCTGGTGGTTGGGGACGGGTGGCAGGCGAGCTCCCTTCCACCCGCGCTCCAGGCCATCCGGTGGAGCACGGGTCCGCTGCTCTATCTCGGCGTTTACCTTTCCGCCACGCATCCTTCTCCGCCGGAGAACTGGCAGGGTTTGGAGGCCAGGGTGGGTGAGCGGCTGCAGAGATGGACAGGACTGCTCCGGTGTCTCTCCCTGCGGGGGAGGGTGCTGGTGTTGAACCAGCTAGTCCTGTCCATGCTCTGGCACCAGCTCAACACCCTGAGCCCGGCCCCGGGGTTCCTGGCCAGGTTCCAGAGGATAGCCCTGGAGTTTTTCTGGCCAGGACTGCACTGGGTCTCTGCAGGGGTTCTGAGTCTTCCCCTGGAGGACGGGGGACAGGGCCTGGTCTGCCTTCGTAGCCAGGTCCATGTCTTCCGCCTCCAGGCCCTGCAGAGACTCCTTTATGGTGCAGGTAGTCCGGCGTGGAGCACGTTAGCGCACGCCTTCCTCCGCCACCTCCGAGGGCTCCGATACGACCGGCAGCTCTTTTTTCTTCACCCGAGGGGTCTTCCGTGAGACCTCTCCGGGCTGCCGGTCTTCTACCAGGACCTCCTCCAGACCTGGAAGCTTTTTTCGGCAACCAGGTCCGTTGTGGCCACCAAGGGAGCGGACCTCCTCGTGGAGCCCCTGCTACACAACCCCGATCTATGTGTGCAGGTGGCGGACCTGTATATTTGTTAATTTATTTTATTCAACTGCCCCTGTGGATTTAAAGTAGTAGTGACATTTAATCTTAGTCGGTTATACCCTGTTTCTTTAAGTTGTTAAGTAAAGGTGTGCTAACTCTAATTTAAGTATATTGGAGGTATATTATTTATAATTGGTATTTTTGAGTGAGATCCATGCCACATATTATTTACAGGTCTGTCACATCTTAGGCGCATTTAACATGTGCGATTTCAGCTTTACGCAGTCAGCAAAAACAAGAAAAAAAAAAAAAAGAGAAATATAACAATTTAAATACTGTTTCTGTAGTGCGGGCGATTCTGCCCACCATTACACTCAATCTAATTTTGACTATACGCGGCTTTCGCTTTACGCGCTGACCGCGGAACGTAACCCCAGCGTAAGATGAGACAGACCTGTATTATTTATTATTATTTATTATTATTTTAAGGGGTTTATTCCTGGAAGTTCCCAAGGTACACCATTGAGTGTGTACAGAGGCCAGCCAGGTGGAGGCAGCGCCAATTTTAAATTCCTTTAGGAGGAAAGGGACTGCAGCAGAGGGGTGGATAAAGGATTCCCACCTATCCAACATCACCACTGGAATACTCAGGATCTCCTTTAACGTCAACAACATCAGGCGCCCAGGCACACAGGTGAGTGTTGCCTGCTCCCGAGTAACCCAGGGAGGAAAGGGGTGGGGTGGGGTTACATTATAAAAGGACTCTGAGGTTACTACCCAAAATAGGCATCCGTCATTTAATGCCAAGTTCTAAAGAACTCGGGGCTGATGTTGGAACCAAATTTCTTGCCAATTTTTATATCCCTGAATGAATGTAATATTAACTGATGAATTTAAAATTACAAACAAACAAAACAACCCCTCAGCCAAAACACAACTTTTAAATCCTTTTCAGCAGGGCTGGCTCCAGCATTTTTGCCGCCCCAAGCGGCGGAAAAAAAGAAGAAGCTGTGATAGGCGGCACTTCGGCGGAAGCTCTACCGCTTCTCAGCGGCAATTTGGCGGCAGGACTGAGGGACTCGCCACCGAATTGCTGCCGGATGTGCCGCCCCTTTCCGTTGGCTGCCCCAGGCACCTGCTAGCTGCGCTGGTGCCTGGAGCCGGCCCTGCTTTTCAGGGACATCTCCTGCATGATATTCTAGAAGGGAAATTAAATCTTACATGCTTACCAGTTTATCATTTAAATCTTATTTGTTGTCTTAGTTTGTTCTAATCTTTGAAAAATGAATATGAGCTAGCATGATCACTAACATTCTGACCTCATCTGCTTCCTCCCTGTGCATGCACACAGTTAGACACATATACACTATATGGAATATTTCATACTCCACTGATGATGTTTTTGTCCAGGCTCATGACTGTTCAATGCATATACAGAGAGTTGGTCAAAAGTCTTAAGAAATAAAGCCCACTGTGTTCATCTTTAAAAGCAAAATGTCTGCATTCACTTGAATGACAGGGGAGAGATTAGTCTTGTTTCTCCTCAGGAAAAAGATTAATTTTCTAATCTCTTTTTAGGGATATATTCTCAAAGTAATATTACAATTCCACTTAGCTTCAGTGCTCACAAGAGACAGCAGGCAATCCACCAGACAAATCTCACAATGTGTATCCAAAACAAATTCTACACTTTGGGTATGTCTTTACTGAAGAGTTAATCTGGGTTCTTATGCAGATTTTGGCATTAGGCTCAACCATCCACCGCCCCTCCCACTCCGACTAAGGTTTGGAGGTGCTTTCAGCTCATATTGGCTAAACCCTTCTGGGAGTGGGTTAGAACTCGGGCTCTGCTTTAACTTGAGCGGAAACCCATCCACTTTTCAGCAAGGATGCAGGCAAACTCCCTTCAGTGCTGATAGTCCTCTGATGCCCTTCTCACAATTCCCTTGGAAAGACAGACAACACAATTGTCTGGGAAAAAATCCTATTGCATCTCAGGACTGTGTGATATGTCTCTGGACACATATGGGCAAACACCAAACCAATGAGGACACAGTAGTGGGGGTAGGGCTTTGCTATGGGGATACTCACATGTGGTCTAGGCTAACATGAGTGCTCAGGCTTGGGTGTCAATCCAGGTTAACTGTGCAGTGTAGACATAACATATATGTGTAGCTTTGACCTCATGGATTAGACTTCATTTAGATAAATCCAGGGTCTAATTCCAGGCAACGGTGTTTGATTTCTTAGAGAAACAAGGTGGCTGAGGTAATATCTTTTATTGGACCAACTTTTGTTGGTAGAAAGGACAAGGTCAGACATATGACACCTTATCCTGCAGTCATTACATAAACTCCCATTTAAATCAATGACAGTTTTGTTTGAATAAGGACAGAGTTCAGGCTGTTGGTAATTAATACACATTAATTGTCTCTCAGGACATACCTTCTGCATATAACTATTATTTGTATTCCAGGAGCACCTAGAGACCCCCTCCAAGACCAGGACCTCATTGGGTTAGGCTTTGACATCCACATAGTAAGAGATGGTTCATGCCCTATAGAATTTACAATCTAAATAGACATTGTAAATGTAGAGTTGGCGAAGTGTAGGGTTATTATCCTGATTTTGCAGACAAGGAGCTGAGACAGAGAGATTAAGGCCAAGATCCTCAAAGTTATTAACTATCTGGGCTTAAGTGACTTGTACAAGGTCACACAGGAAGGCTCTGGTACAGCCAAAAACTGAAACTGGATATCTTGAATCCCAGTCCAGTGCCTGAACCACAAGCTCATGCGCCCTCTCCTCCCCATCGAGAAGGATGTATGCCCTCTTTAAAACCAATATGCACTGGTTTGCTCAAGAAGTATGACACATAGCTTTAAAATGCAACCTTTTGTTATGAACAGTGAAAAATTAACACCAGAAAAATCTTTCCAACTGCAGAAACATTGTTTTCCCATTCTTCCTGTGAGGTGCCTTACGGAAAACGAATTGGGAAAACAATGGATAAGAAAATTAGTCTGACAGAAAAAAAAAGTTGTTTTAGGCAATATGCCACATCAGTAAAAAAAACCCAGGCACATTGCTCTCTAATTGCAGACTTTTGAATCTGGTGGAATCTGCAGATATGGCAGTGTAGGAGAAATGAAGAGGTGCTAACTGAATGTTTGGTACAAGAATTACCCTGCCAGCTCAAAATAGTTCACAGTCTATTGTCCAAATGAACTACAAGACACACTTTGCTTCTTATTTGAAAAGGATCATTGTGCATTCCCAGCTAGCACATGCTGCTGACTTCAACATATAGCTAGCCACACCCCCTGTCCAGTAGACCACACCCTCTAAAGAGACATGATGTGCCAAATGGTACAGTAACCACGCTCACACCTACCAAAACTCTTTTTAATGCTAAGTGCAGCAGACATCATGCAGAGACCCCTTTCCCCCACCTATACACTCAATTAACCCAACACAGCAGAGGACAGGGGTTTTCCAGACATTTCTCTTCCCTAGGAAGTGTTTTTTCCCAACTGCCACCCCGCTTTGGTTTTAAACCACTAAGCAAAGGAATTTTGCTATTGCATTCTATTGGATGAGGATAGGCCCCTAATTTTAAGGGGTTGTTTTAGATTTTAAAAGAAAATCTGTGTATTTGCTGTATTAAAGCAAGATTCTCCTCTCTGTCATGGATTTTTTTCCGAAGCTAGAAAACTGGAAGAGAAAGGGGTCAGGAAAAGACCCATCACTTGTTCCGTTAATATTTTTTAAGTGCTCATAAATAGCACCTACATTTTCTGCTACATAGATAAATTATCTGCCATGTCACCAGGATAGAAGAAAAACATTTCTGGGTTAACAACACACTTGGAAACCCAGGGCCTGACCCGGAAAGGTGCTTAGCATCCTCAGCTGCTACTGAGACCAATGGGAGTTGCTGGTGCTTGGAGCAAGCATCTGATTCTGCAAGAAACTCACTTGCCCTCAACACTCCATTGCATCACTGACAGTTAGAACTGTAAGAATTTTCATCCTCAGATTTATTATTCCATTTGTGTTTTTCTTTGGATATTACTCAATTTGGCCAATAAAAATATACTGGTCACCTGATTTTTGGTTTTCATGTGCTAGAACAATGTTGTTGGATCAGAATTCGCAACACTGCAAGGGAACCGTATATAAAATTTCAAACAAATAAAAGTTTCCTTGGGTCAAATCCTGACCCCCCATCCTCTTTGCAACCACTGAGAGCCCTGATCATAGCAGAAGCCATGTGGATCTAAAACTCTTAAAGCAGTTGTGCCCTCCCCCCAGCAATGAGTACAACTTCACAAGAGCTCTCTACACCCCAGTACACAGGGACATTTTGGGGGCATGGCTGATGGATCCATGATTGCACAGATCTACCAGCCATTCCCTCCTCTGAGGCTAAGCATCAGCAAATATGTTGCATGGCACAAGAGGAATTAGAGTATTCTTTGAAGTAACAGATACAACTGTATTTTAAAATGTGATTGAAGAGTTTGCTGGCGCGGGGCTTAAGACTTGTATTGTATGTTTCTGTTGTCTTAATGCTAGATTTTGACATATAAATCCTTGTGAAATATGTCTCATCTACAGAAAAAGCAAATGCAATTTGAGTTTAGGCTGCAGCCATCCTTCAGAGAAGAATGTTAAGCTTATTTTTTCTAGCTGTGTGAGAATATTGACCTTTAAGAAGGGACAAAGATTAATGTTGTAATTGGAGCTTGGTCTTTGGAAAATTGACAGTATTGTGCACTGGAAAGTCATGGTGAGTAACTCAGAGTTCTAAGTATGCTGCATTTATTAATGCTGCTGTTTTAGCACTGTAAAGCTAATAGAGGTAGTATAATTAACCATAAATGGCTAAATTAAAGAGTGCACTTTTAGTATATACTGCCTTTCATATTATGTCGAATTGTTCATAAGAGGCTAATATTTGTAAATCTTCGGTCCAAGATTCAGTTATGAATAAATAGGAATTTGTTCCAGGACAAAATGCTACAAGCCAGGCCCCTAACTCCTTGGCTTTTCAAAACTCAAGGGCCCCAATCCTACAATAACCTATACAGGGCTCATCCAGGGTACAGTGTGTCACAGGGTCAAGCCCAAGTGAGGCCCAGACCTGCTCCTGTTAAAAAAATATATATATTCTGCTCAAAGCTGTACAGTAACACTATTGTAAGGTATAATGGTTTGCACCAGTCCTGTAGAGCCTGGGTGGGATAGATCCCCAGGTGTTCTGTCCATTTGGTAGTACCGATAATATTAATTCTAAAACAGGATTATGTCTGTCTGATGGTAATAATTATTTTTCTCAATTTTCTTTTTTCTTGGTGTTCTTTATTATGCTACATTAACTACTGGTGCAACTTTCCCCCTCCACAGCACTAGTTTTCACCACTGAGCCCTCTAGCTACTGCCATTTGCCATCTCAGCATAATCATAGCTTCTTCAATGGGCAGCCGCTACTTCAGAAGAATGGATTTAATTCTAACTCCCTGCTGCTTTTCTCTTACATTGTACTCGTTACCTGCCACCAACCTCAGCCCCAAATAATTGTGTTTTCGTGCTTTCATTTGCTTAAAAATTAGGGCATGACCCTGGAAGCCTTACTTCCATGAAGGTCAAATTAATCTCTTTGCGGCGAGCCAGCCGAAGGGCTGTGTACCATCTATGTTCCACTAAAGCCCAATTTTGAGTAGACTTCAATGGTAACATTAAACTTTTTCACTACTTAAAAATCCCTATTCCCACACAGCTAGATCAATAAAATTCATATTCATCTCTGAAGGATGGCTCCAGCCAAAACTCAAATTGCATTTTGTTGAAGAGGCTTTTTCCTTAGGCTAGAAATATTTCACAGAGATTCATTATGTCTAAACTTAGCATTAATAAAACAGAAACATACATGCCTCTAGGCCAGCACTAGTTACATCAGTAAGGGCATCATGGTTGGCTCCTTGATTAGGACAAATCCAAGTGCCCCTCCCCCCCCCGAACTTCCAGTGTCTTTTTTCATTTTGAGCCATATTTTCTGAAGTAGAATCAAAGTGAAGTTGAAGAAACACCCTTCTCAAAAAGCCTTTCCCCAGGAATGATACCTATAGAACAGAAGAACCTGAATATATCAACACACACAGCCCTGTGACCAAAGGGTGCAGGGAGATAACTTATTTGTTCTGGACTCTTGTGCACATAATTTTGTCCACTGTTTAAGGGCTGATCCAAATCTCACTGAACTTATTTGAAAGGTTTCAATTGGCTTTGGATCATGCCCTTCAACACCAACATGCTAGATGCCTTATGGACATCTAAAATAACAGATTAGATAGAATCCACATGGGATCTAGTATTTAGCAAATTCATTTATGTACAGAGGGTTTAGCACTGGCTTGGGATAAATATTTCTAGGAATCCTTTGTCAAAATATTGGCAAGACCTCCCTGCTTTCTGTGTTCCTATGGCTTACATACCTTCCCCCTCTTTGTTTTATATACCACAACATTTGGAGTATTATAACACATGCTGAAGTGCATTTTATATGAGATGAATCTTTATTGCTTTGTGAGTTAGCGTTTGGTGCGAGGATGGCTGTTTTCTTCCATTAATGAGTATAGGTTACAAAGAATGACCCTTGAAGTCCATAGCATATAATCACACTAGACGCTCCAGGATAGCGACACTCCTTAGGTAATGATTGATACTTGGCTCTGGCTATGAACCTGACATGTCATGTTTTAATGTTTAAGAAGAAATCTTTATAGAAAAAAAAAAAAAGCTTTTGTGTGTATATTTTTTTAAAATGAAGAATAAACAAATATATATGGAATATGGTCATGGACCGGATCTCTACAAGGAGAACACACTCAATGTGCATTACAACAAGTTTCTAAAACTAGTAATGAAACTCTTTAGGGTAGGGATCATGCCCTGTCTATACTGAGAAGCATCTAGTTCATTCCAGGGAGCTGTGGAATAATAAATAAATAAAATAAAAACAAAATAATTCATTTTTATACACACATCTGTCAAATATGATTTGCCATGAACTGTTATTTGCTTTGCTTGACTGGCACTAAGTCACATAGCCGCAGTGGGAGCTCCTTTGCATACAGGGTCAACATGTCCCTTTAAGAGGGTACAACATGTTTTCCTCTCCATAGCCAGCCAACTTTGTTAGCCAGTGTAGATAAATGAGGCCCTGCCTCCACCAATGCCCTATTTGTTCCCCATTTCCTTTGGGATGGCTTGTGTTGCTTGCTGCTAGCCTTGAGCACTGAAGACTGTGACTGTGCTTGGTCCTGGTATGGGAATACAAGGGGGGTTGGCATACTTTAGTTCTTAATTTTGGATGCTGAATATCTCATTTTCCTTTGCAGTTCCTAGCTTCAGTCAGTAGGAATAAAAAAATACAACAAAAGGTTGATCCTTGTGGTATTACCTCAGACTGGCAAATTTCAATCCCAGCCTACAAGCCTGGTCTTGTGAATTTTCTGTCATTCAGTCAATGAATTTCAAATTTTGAGTGAAGCTTCAGTAAAGCATCTGAACTTTGGAGTGCTTTTCTGAACCCTTCAAGATCGTCCATAACTAACAATGCAATGCACACAACCATTGCTTTACCTAAAAGTCCATTTTTCCAATTCTCAAGTTGTATCATAAACAAACATACGTAAGCAGAGGGAAAAATGCTAGAAAAACAGTCTCTGGAATCATTGGCTAATGACACAAACCCTCTCTTGTCTTAAAAATAAAGTAAGGCTCCTTCCACCACACACACACACACACACAAGATTTGATGGACTTGTTTCAAAGAGATTAAGGCTTTTATTCAGCTGGTCTTTCCCTGGCTGGCACTTCTCATTGCAGTTTCCTACATAGGCAGGCAGAGATGTGCTGCTGGGAAAAGCCATGTACATGCCCCCCTTGAGGAACTGGGGCGCAGATATCACATGTAGTTACAGTGGGCCAGGCAGCAGGTTAATATCTGAGTAATTTCTGTGACTGAGATCAATGTAGTCATACGAATGAGTAAACATGGCTGCTGGCTTGTTCTGTGGTAAAGATCAGGATGTCCCATCTCTCTCCCTATTGGAAGTTTCACTAAATCCCAGTCAGTTGTCTGTGGGGCATACAGGGGAGCATGCCAATGAGAGCAGCTGTTTCTTCTCCAGTAGGAGAAGCAAGGGGAGACTGACCGTTACTTAGGAAGATCCGCCCTGATTGCAGATGACTAACTCACCGATCATTATTATGGACATTACTACTTGTCTCAATTTTATCAGGAGTTGAAAGAGCAATTATTTTTGAAAGATGTATATGGCTGAAGGCCCAAATGGATTTAGTTGTTACAATTTTCTTCATTTGACTCACAGAAATTAAGTTAACACAAAAGTTATTTCCATATTTTTTGATGATCATATCATTAATACATAAACACACCCTGCATATTAAGTAAGAGCTAAAGAATAAGTCCTACATAATAAATGGTTGTTTCTCTATGGTTTATAACCAAATCCAACTAACTAGGGAGAGAAACAGATCAACAGCTGTGTATCTTCATGCAGGACTCCCATTCTCCTCTTGAGCAAGATGATATTGGATATCTCTCCATTTTACTCCTACAGTTAATTTGGATCTCAGAGAAGCAAGACCACCAAAGATTTGATTGTTAGAGTTACTAATTTGGGTTTAAGGAAGAGAACCCAGTTTTTTCCAGAAGAAAACTTTATCTCTATACACGCCTTACAAACATCAATAGTTATACAATATATTTTTTCAATCTATTGAACTGAAGCACTTTTCCTGTACTGTAGCCTTAATGAAAGAAATTATAATGCTCCCAACAGGTAAATATGGGGAGGATTATACCTATCCAGCCCCCTGCCATTTTGGGCGCCTACAAGAAGCAGCTCTTTCAGGCAGCAGCCTAGAAGCAGCAGGCTGGGAAAATTACGAAGTAAATGTTTGTCTGGCAACACTGAAAGGGACATTCTCAGGAGAGGAAAGAGGAAGGACATCAAAGGTCAACTTTAACACAGACAGCCTGTGAGGGACAGACCAGGGAGAAGGAAGCGGCGTTACTAGGTCAGGAGCCTGACTGACATGCCAGAGCAACCAATTTCAGGCTTACGAGAGCCTACGCACAGCAGAGACCACCCAGACAGGTACACTGAGCTCAGACTAGCACAACATTTGGGAGATGGGGGTTGGATGCAGGGAGTCAGCTTCCAGCAGCAGAAGGAGGCAGAACCCCTCCGTAGTTCTCCAAGGAAAAGAACACAAAGAACTCAAGACCCATTGGTACTACAGTAGGCCTTAGAGCAACTTAGAAGGAAGAAATAAGTTGCACTGTAGCACGCTTGGGACCAGGGGTGCTCCAAGGAGGCTGTAGCTGGAAAAAGCCTAATTCCTAAACTTTTATAGTTAATTGGCTATGGGAAATAATGGTGCTGGAAACACTTTAGGCCTGGTCTACACTACAGAGTTAGGTCAACAGAAGGTAGCTTATGTAGACCTAACTCTGTAAGTCTCTATGCTAAAATGTCACTTCTGCCAATGTAATTTGCTCACTACACTGACTTAATAATTCCACCTCCACAAGAGACATAGCATTTAGGTCAACATAGTTAGGTTGACGCAGTGTCAGTGTAGACACGGCATTATTTACGTTGACTTTAGTGGCCTCCAGGAGGTGTTCCACAATGCCCCGCTGTGACTGCTGGGGTCACCATTTTGAACTCCCCTGCCCGGTGGCCAGGTACACATGTATATGCCCCTCCCCTCTTAAGCCCCACTAATTTTTGAAATTCTATTTCCTGTTTGCTTGGCATGGAGAGCTCACCTAGCAACTGCCCGGCTGACCATGCTGGCTCCATGCTGCAGACACATTCCTGCCTGGAGTACAGCAGAGGTGGTAGAGCTCCTGGGTCTGTGGGGAGAAGAGGGTGTATAGAAATGTCAATATCTATGAGCAGATCGCTCAGAGCATGTGAGAGAAGAGCTACAAGAGAGACCTGTGGCAGTGCCATGTGAAAGCCAATGAGTTCTGGCAGGTGTATCAGATGGAAAGGGAGGCTAAACAATCTCTCTGGCGCAGAGCTGCAGACATGCCATTTTTACAAAGAGCTGCATGCCATCCTTGGCGGAGACCTCATTGCCACCCCTAAGAGCCCTGTGGATACTTTTGGGGAGCCAGAGTCACAGGTCCGCAGAGTGAACAGTGAGGGGTAGATGTTGGATGAGGAGTATGGGGGACAGGCAACCGGGGGATCCAGTGACAGAGAGAGCCAGGACCTGTTTTTGACTCCAGAGCAGTCAAGCCAGTTCCTACAGTCTAGCATGGGTGAGCCTAATGCAGAGGAAGGAACCTCTGGTAAGTATGCAGTTTGCTTTGATATTGCAGGGATGCGTGTTCATTCACTCTTTTTTAATCATTCCAGAAGAGGTAGTGAAATAACCAATAGAGGTAGAGTCACTATCTGCTTCTCATTCCTCTGTAAAGTTAGGCAGAGGGGGCCTGCAGAACAGTTTGTTTATGTGCAATGGGATGTCCTGTGAATCCTCCATAGAGATCTCAAGGAAACTTTTCTGTGTGTAGTCTTCAATTCTCTGCTGAAGGTTTCTGGGGAGAGCTGCCTTATTTCTTCTGCTGCGGTAAGACACTTTCCCACACCACTCAACAATTACTTCAGCAGGCACCATTGCAGCATACCATTGCTACACAGTTGGATAGCTACCCCCGGTGCACTGCTCTCTGCTTCGATGCAAGTGCTGGTAGGGAGGACATGCACCGCCGACAAGGAACGTAGTGTGAACATGCAAAAGCGATTTAACTACTGCGGTGGCTGTATGTCGACATAACTTAGCTCGACGTAATTCTGTAGTGTAGACTTGCCCAGCATGTGTCAAGTTGCCTTTTCCAATTACCATGCTGTCTGGCACCTCTTCTTCACTGAAGCTGAGGAATCTTCTGTACTGAAACCTCAAAATATATTACAGTTTTGACTGTGTCAGAGATTCATAATCAAAACCAGATTATTATGTACTGGGATTTAAAATCATGGCTTGTGGCCATTTTAGTATTTTCTTTGCCACATAGAATAACTATGGGCTCATCTACATTACCCCACAGTTCAGACTACAGAGGCAAGGATAGCAGTACACACCACAGAGGACTACATTAATGTGAACTAGGAACCTTTTAGTTCACCCCTGCACCATTCATACGGGGGCGTTACAACACAGCACTTTGGTGCATACTAGTATTCACACCTCAATAGTCCAAACTGAGGGGCAGTATAGACATGTCCTAAGTGTACAACGTTCCCAATTCAATGGTTTACAAAGGCACAAATGACAGTTGCACCCAACACCCATTGATTTTCAGTAGGAGTTCTATACATACTTGTTAATCTTCCAAGAGTAGGGATCTGTGTGTGCAATTCTTGAAGGAAATGGAGTGATTATAGCAATTGGATATCTGAGATGATTGACACTTATGGATCTGCACTCCCCACTCACTTGCCCCATTTCTCTAGCGTCACTTGCTAGATATTTCTGAATTAATGGAAGAAACTGAGGAACAGTTGTGCAACAAAGTACTGAACCCTTTAAGGGAAGATGGGTCCAGTCCCTCAGTCCCCCCTCCCAGGATGGAAGAGGATAAAGTAGGGGCCAGATCAGACAAGAAACATTCACATAAAAAAGAACCCGACACATCAGAAAAGGGCAGACAAATAAACAGTGACAAGTTTTTAAAGTGCTAGAAGTCTAAATAATAAGAAGGGTGAACTAGAGAGCCTCGTGTTAAAGGAGGATATTGAGATAATAGGCATCACAGAAACCTGGTGGAGTGAGGACAATCAATGGGACACAATCATTCTGGGGTACAAAATATATCGGAAGGACAGAACAGGTCGTGTGGGGGAGGGGAGGAGTGGCACTATATGTGAACGAAAATGTAGAATCAAATGAAGTAAAAATCTTAAGTGAATCCACATGTTCCATAGAATCTCTATGGATAGTAATTTCATGCTCTAATAAGAATATAACATTAGGGATCTATTATTGACCACCTGACCAGGGCAGTGATAATGACGATGAAATGCTAAGGGAGATTAGAGAGGCTATCAAAATAAAGAACTCGATAATAGTGGGGGATTTCAATTATCCCCATATTGACTGGGAACTTGTCACCTCAGGACGAAATGCAGAGACAAAATTTCTCGATACTTTAAATGACTGCTTCTTGGAGCAGCTGGTACAGAAACCCACAAGGGGAGAGGCAATTCTCAATTTAGTCCTGAGTGGAGCGCAGCAGCTGGTCCAAGAGGTAACTATAACAGGACCGCTTGGAAATAGTGACCATAATATAATAACTTTTAACATTCCTGTGGTGGGAAGAACACCTCAACAGCCCAACACTGTGGCATTTAACTTCAGAAAGGGGAACTATGCAAAAGTGAGGGTGTTAGTTAAACAGAAATTAAAAGTTACAGTGACTAGAGTGAAATCCCTGCAAGCTGCATGAACACTTTTCAAAGACACCATAACAGAGGCCCAACTTAAATGTATACCCCAAATTAAAAAAACACAGTAAAAGAACTAAAAAAGAGCCACCGTGGCTTAACAACCATGTAAAAGAAGCAGTGGGAGATAAAAAGGCATTTGTTAAAAAGTGGAAGTCAAATCCTAGAGAGGTAAATAGAAAGGAGCATAAACACTGCCAAAATAAGTGTAAAAATGTAATAAGAAAAGCCAAAAAGGAGTTTGAAGAACAGCTAGCCAAAAACTCAAAAGGTAATAACAAAATGTTTTTTAAGTACATCAGAAGCAGGAAGCCTGCTAAACAACCAGTGGGGGCCCTGGACGATCGAGATACAAAAAGAGCACTTAAAGACAATAAAGTCATTGCAGAGAAACTAAATGAATTCTTTTCTTCAGTCTTCACGACTGAGGATGTTAGGGAGTTTCCCAAACCTGAGCTGGCTTTTGTAGGTGACAAATCTGAGGAATTGTCACAGATTGAGGTGTCACTAGAGGAGGTTTTGGAATTAATTGATAAACTTAACAGTAACAAGTCACCGGGACCAGATGGCATTCACCCAAGAGTTCTGAAAGAACGCAAATGTGAAATTGCGGAACTACTAACTATGGTTTGTAACCTGTCCTTTAAATCGGCTTCTTTACCCAATGACTGGAAGATAGCTCATGTAACGCCACTATTTAAAAAGGGCTCTAGAGGTGATCCCGGCAATTACAGACCGGTAAGTCTAATGTCAGTATCGGGCAAATTAGTTGAAACAATTGTAAAGAATAAAATTGTCAGACACATAGAACATCATAAATTGTTGGGCAAAAGTCAACATTTTGTAAAGGGAAATCGTGTCTTACTAATCTATTAGAGTTCTTTGAAGGGGTCAACAAACATGTGGACAAGGGGGATCCAGTGGACATAGTGTACTTAGATTTCCAGAAAGCCTTTGACAAGGTCCCTCACCAAAGGCTCTTACGTAAATTAAGCTGTCATGGGATAAAAGGGAAGGTCCTTTCATGGATTGAGAACTGGTTAAAAGACAGGGAACAAAGGGTAGGAATTAATGGTAAATTCTCAGAATGGAGAGGGGTAACTAGTGGTGTTCCCCAAGGGTCAGTCCTCGGACCAATCCTATTCAACTTATTCATAAATGATCTGGAGAAAGGGGTAAACAGTGAGGTGGCAAAGTTTGCAGATGATACTAAACTGCTCAAGATAGTTAAGACCAAAGCAGACTGTGAAGAACTTCAAAAAGATCTCACAAAACTAAGTGATTGGGCAACAAAATGGCAAATGAAATTTAATGTGGATAAATGTAAAGTAATGCACATTGGAAAAAATAACCCCAACTATACATACAATATGATGGGGGCTAATTTAGCTACAACGAATCAGGAAAAAGATCTTGGAGTCATCGTGGATAGTTCTCTGAAGATGTCCACGCAGTGTGCAGAGGCGGTCAAAAAAGCAAACAGGATGTTAGGAATCATTAAAAAGGGGATAGAGAATAAGACTGAGAATATATTATTGCCCTTATATAAATCGATGGTACGCCCACATCTCGAATACTGTGTACAGATGTGGTCTCCTCATCTCAAAAAAGATATACTGGCACTAGAAAAGGTTCAGAAAAGGGCAACTAAAATGATTAGGGGTTTGGAACGGGTCCCATATGAGGAGAGATTAAAGAGGCTAGGACTTTTCAGCTTGGAAAAGAGGAGACTAAGGGGGGATATGATAGAGGTATATAAAATCATGAGTGATGTGGAGAAAGTAGATAAGGAAAAGTTATTTACTTATTCCCATAATACAAGAACTAGGGGGCACCAAATGAAATTAATAGGCAGCAGGTTTAAAACAAACAAAAGGAAGTTCTTCTTCACACAGCGCACAGTCAACTTGTGGAACTCCTTACCTGAGGAGGTTGTGAAGGCTAGGACTATAACAGCGTTTAAAAGAGAACTGGATAAATTCATGGAGGTTAAGTCCATTAATGGCTATTAGCCAGGATGGGTAAGGAATGGTGTCCCTAGCCTCTGTTTGTCAGAGGGTGGAGATGGATGGCAGGAGAGAGATCACTTGTTCATTACCTGTTAGGTTCACTCCCTCTGGGGCACCTGGCATTGGCCACTGTCAGTAGACAGGATACTGGGCTAGATGGACTTTTGGTCTGACCCAGTACAGCCGTTCTTATGTTCTTATGTGCGTGGCTAGAAAGTCCAATTTTGGTGTTTTGTCTAAGTTTTCTGTTTAATTAATAAAGTGTGCTCAATGGCCAGAGACTGAAACTGACTGGTTTACAGGTTGTAGCCATGCTTCTTTTATATTCTCATGTTTCCTGCATGGGGTAAGTAAGGACATATGATTAGCCCCAGACACAGCTGTTGGAAGTTTCCAAGGTCTCATGTCAGGCATGTGCATCACTCAGAAATAGGGAGTCCACAGGAGCAATCATCTCAAAGAATTGTAGTTTCCATGGTAAAATGGTTACTTATTAGATTAACCTCTCAGTCTCCTCTGACTCTTTCCTCTCACAATACAAGCATGCTTCAGTTTCTCCCATTTAAAAAAATACTCACCTGTCACCCCACTTGCTTCTCCAACTCCCGTCCCATCAGCTTTTCATCTCTAAACTGATTGAATGTTCTGTCTATAGCTGCTGTCTGGATTTTTCCATCCTCAAATTCTATCCTAGACTCTCTCCAATCTGGCATCTATTCCTTGCATTCCACTAAAACCACTCTTGCCAGAGTCCCTACTAAGTTCTTCCTAGCTAAAACTAAGAACCAGTACTCCAGTCTCATCCTCCTTGACCTGTCAGCTGCTTTTGACATAATTCATCATGCTCTCCTTCTTGAAATCTTGTCCAGCCATGACTCTGTCCTCTCCTCATTCTCCTCCTACCTTTCTAAATGCTTCTTCAGCGTATCCTTAGAGGATCCTTCTCATTCCCTCTCCAACTTCCTGTGGGGTTGCACAGGGCTCTGTCCTTGGCCTTTTCTCTTCTTCCTCTGCACCTTTATTTCTGGGTAAACACAAATTCAAATACCATCTGTATGCTGATAACTCAGAGATCTACCTCTCTACCTGTCTCCTTCTGGCTAAACTAAAATCTCAGCTTGTCATTCTGATATCTCCTCCCCTCCAAACCCTCTTGTCTACCTCCTTTCTCAATCAATGTGGACACCACCACCATGCTGCCTATCACTCAGCCCCATAACTTGCGTTGCTATTTTTGACTCGGACCTCTCTCCAGGTCCTCAGATTCAGGGTATGTTTACATTTTGCTAATTCTTTCTGCATAAGATGTCTAAGATATGGCCTTTCCTATCCAGCCACACAGCTAAAACTTTCTTCCAGGGTCTCATCATCTTGATTATTGAAGCAACCTTTTCTCTGACCTTGACAAATCCAATCTTGTTCTACTTATATCCATTCAGAATGCTGCTGTAAAGATCATTTCCCCAGCCCACTGATTTAACCATATCAGCCCTCTCTTTGCACCCCTCCACTGACTCTCCCTTCGCTGTCACATCAAACATAAGCTACTTGTCTTCATTTTCAAGGCCCTTAAGGGTCTATCCTCACTCTACCTGTCATCTCTCACTCACTATCGAGATGACAACTTCCACCTCCAATCAGCCCATGATGTCAGCCTCCATCATCCCCTTGTTACATTTTCAGTCAAGCACCTTCATGCTTTCACCCAGGTTGCCCTTCACCTTTGGTAGAAGCTCTTAATAAACATCTCCAAAGCTACCTTATTATCCTCCTTCAAAACCCTCATCAAAACTTCTTTGTGATGAAGCCTACAAAAACTCAACAGCAGTTAGGCTGCTGTCATGCTGATACCACTGCCCATCATGCTAGCCAAAATTATTTCCTTGTACTCCCCTGTCTATCTGCATCAGTCTTTTGTCTCTTATCTTATACTTAGATTGTAACCTCTTTGGGACCAGGGGCCATCTTTTAGTTCTGTGCAATGAGTCCGGGTCCATGACTAGGCTTTCTAAGCACTATAGTAATACAGATCATTAATAATAACAGCAACAGATTGCATATCTGAAACTTTTTTGCTCTAATCAAGATCTACAATTATAGTCATTAATATAACAAAAAAGCAACCAATTGCTAATACTGTGTGTGTTTCAATGAAGCTTGAAATAAAATTTCAGAAACTCATTAAAAATAAAGTGTAATTATGTTGGGTAAAACTGATCACTTCTTCCTTGTTAACACTTATTTTGCTGTTGCCTCTCCCCTTCCTCTAATCCCTCCCTAATTTTCTTCCTGTCCACCCCAGGCTTCTTCAGATTTCTCCTACGTCATTGGAAGCAAAACAAAATTCCAATCCCCATTCTTTTATACCAGGGGTCGGCAACCTTTCAGAAGTGCTCTGCCGAGTCTTCATTTATTCACTCTAATTTAAGGTTTTGCGTGCCAGTAATACATTTTAACGTTTTTAGAAGGTCTCTTTCTATAAGTCTATAATATATAACTAAACTATTGTTGTATGTAAAGTAAATAAGGTTTTTAAAATGTTTAAGAAGCTTCATTTAAAATTAAATTAAAATGCAGAGCCCCCCGGACTGGTGGCCAGGACCTGAGCAGTGTGAGTGCCAGTGAAAACCAGCTCGCGTGCCGCCTTCGGCACCCGTGCCATAGGTTGCCTACCCCTGTTCTACACAATCCAATTATTGGGCCAAATTCTGCCTTTACAGGCATATGACACTCATTGAAACCAACAGGCATTGTGCATATGAGAGCAGACATTGACCTCCACTGAATGCAGATATATCAGATTAAATAAAGATACAAATTACTGTTATGGTAAAATGATGATACAAGAGGAAATGGTTGCAGTCTTCAGCTTTTAGCCTTTACTAAAACTTACTCATAAATTTTTAACTTTCAAAAATAATGAAATTGAATCATAATAAATGCCATTTTGCCTCATTATTTGTGTCCCTTTTACAATCTTGAAAAAGTCAAATGCAATGTGTTGAAAGCAAAAAGATTGTTTCATAATCTATTTACCCACTGGACCTTCTTATTTCTTTTCTTTTTAATATGCTTTTGTACCTTCTTGTTTACTAGAGGCAGACTATACAGTACAAGCAATATTGGAAAGGTAAAATTTTGCTTTGAGCTCATATATAATTATTAAGAACTGTCTTGGTAATTATATTGGTAGCTAACCTCATTTTTCACCCTATGCCCTATTTCCTCCTTAGTTTTATTATTGTTCATCAATCCTACTTGTTAGATAGTGTGTTATTACTGCCCTGCAGCTTGTTATGGTATTTATTCAAAGAACTTGTAGGACGCCCTTCTTCTGGCTTACTAGCAGCAGAATTTAAAACTACAGTAAAACTGTTAGTCTTCCCAGATTTATGAGTGTCACCGTGTTTATATAGGTTGCCATGAGGAGGGGGCAGGAAAGGAGAAGTTTGATACTGGCTTGTGCATGTTTTATTGCTTACTGCCATCTTTGAATCATCTTTTAAGAACTCTAGAGCTACATGGTGTATTGTGAACTCACAAAATATTAATACTACAATGCCTCTGGTTGCGGCAAAATAGGCTTTATATATTCTAAATGAACAGCCAGATAACTTCAAATGATAGCAAGTGAAGGACTAAAGTTTCTTGGAAATGCGCCTAGAGAAGTTGCTAAATCTGACATCCATTTCAGCAGATAAATTCAATACAAAATATGTGTAAAATGTCAAAAACTAAAAGCTAGCAAAGTAGCAATATTCCATTTGAAGAAATTTCTAAAGTATGACTGTAGAGTTGATGTAAATCCTGGTACACACTTATTTGACTGTTTTTATATACTGTATGCCAGAGAACAAGTGACTGGCATCACAAAGGTGATGCAGTAAACAGCATTTATCTTGTAGTTCAGAGGACTGGCACGACTGTGTTCCTTCAACAAATAATAAACATAGAAGTGTTCAGAAACAATTAGTTAGTCAAACAGACAGTGTTTGCTTAACAAAAAAAAGAGTAGTACTCTAGGGTGAAAGGAATAATTGTCCAGTTACTGGCATTTTCCAGAATGTCAGCCAAATAAAGCCCAGTCAATGAAGCTAGTTTTGGGAATAAGGGGTGGGGGAAAGTCACAGTTTCTCCCTAAATCTGTAGGTGGAGATATGATGTCTCTTAAAATATAATTTGGTGATTCTGGATATATGAACTGGCAGATGATAAATCATCTTTGAAATGTAACCTTCCCTTGATGTACAGTGACATCTTTAATTTGCTCTATATCCATTTTTATTTTGTTCTTTGGCTCCCTGAAATTCCCAAGATGGGAGTTATATGGCTTCTCCATCAATCAATGAACATCCAAGCTCCTCACAAACATGCATGGTCTTTTCTCTAACAACCTACGCTTAGTGTCTGTCTGTTAAACTCTATGGACCAAACAGCGGCGGCTCCAGGCACCCGCGCTCCAAGCACGTGCCTGGGGCGGCAAGCCGTGGGGGGCGCCCTGCCGGTCCCTATGAGGGCGGCAGTCAGGCAGCCTTCGGTGGCTTACCTGCGGGAGGTCTGCCGGTCCTGCAGATTCGGCGGCAATTCGGCGGCAGGTACGCCGAAGCTGCGGGACCGGATACCTCCCGCAGGCACGCCGCCGAAGGCAGCCTACCTGCTGTGCTTGGGGCAGCAAAAAAGCTAGAGCCGCCCCTGGAACCAAATTAAAACCTACTCCTAGTGGGTGCAATTACATGGACTCCGCTGGAATTGCCAGGGTTGAATTTGGTCCTAAAATGTAAGCTTTATTAACTAAGTTCTGATAAATATAGAATGGGTTTAAAGCTTTTGAATGTATAAAGTGTCACTTTAAAAAAAAAAAAATTGTTATTTTTCAAATTTAACTAGGTGCAGTCATTCCACTTTCTTATCATGCATCACCGTTCTCTCTGCAAATACATATTTTATAAAATCCTGTTCTGGGGGAAAAAAATGACATCAGTCCTATTGACTCAGTAGCCTTAAATGTCACCCGAATGTACTTCTAGAAGAGATGAAAAACTTTCCCAAATAAAATGATTGACTCTAATGATACATATTCCTTTGAAGATGAAAGTCTAAATTAATGTCTCTTTTCATGTCCACTGCCAAGAGAGATGGAATAAAATACACTTATTTTAGAGAAGATTTTGTAACAGATCACATCCTGGCATATAGAATGGGAAGATACTAAAAAGTGTCCTTTCAGCAGAGATAAGGGCAAAACTTCTCCGCATCTACTTTCTGTATCTTCATCGTCCTTCAAGTTGATGTAAGTCAGGTGTTTATCAGTAGGGATAGCATTAACGTGAGGGATAGCTTAACATTTTCTATGTATGCAGAATTATTAGAATGTTGTTTGTAGTTCATTCCTGGGTAGCCCTAGTCACTAGATTT
Source organism: Platysternon megacephalum (assembly GCA_003942145.1). Classification (NCBI taxonomy): domain Eukaryota; kingdom Metazoa; phylum Chordata; order Testudines; family Platysternidae; genus Platysternon; species Platysternon megacephalum. The sequence goes on from QXTE01000075.1 coordinate 5,411,932, forward strand.
TGAATATCGTCTCCTGAGAAGTGATATGGTCCTGATACAATGGTGATGGGATACTTGTCAGTGGACTGGGTTGTAGGCAGTCATGCCTAATGGTTGGACTCTGAATACCAGAGCTAAGGGTTGACACAGAGTCGGGAGTCAGAGCTGAGGGTTAGTGCCAGATTATCAGGAGTCAGGGAAGGCAGGAGCAAGGCTGTGTGCAGGGCAGGATCTGGGCTGTAGCTGTGGAGGAACAGAGCAGGAGCAGGGTTTGGAGGAGCAAGCACAGGGAGATAGAGTCTCCATGGATGCGTGCATTGAACAGAGAGCTACTCCACTCCTGCGGCTGGGTTTAAGAACCAGCCTGCTGGCTCTCTCAGCCAATCAAGCAGGGTGGTCCATCAGGTAGCCTAGCTCACTTATTAGGGCCTCAGAAGTACTGAACAGGCACAGCTGAGGGCCTTACTCCTGACACCCATTCAACTTAATAGGAAACTAATCAAATAAAATATAAGATTTGTCAGGTAAAACAGAGAGGAAGGGGAAATTGGAAGATGTACTCAAAGATACAGATACAAAATAGATATGCATATTAGAAATAAAAAGCATTTAGACATGAAAAACCAAGATGGTGTAGTGAGGACAATCACAAAGAAATGGAGGCTGAATCTTATTTACACTAATGCCCCTTTGTACCACTCTGGCAATGCAATGGGATCTTAAACATAAATTACACCCTCCTTGAAGTTTCTTTACACTAGCATGGTGGTGAAAAGTGGCCTTAGTGCAGTGGTTCTCAACCCACGGGCCGCTTGTAGCCCAATCAGCACACAGCTGCTGCCCATGTGACATCTTCAGGTCCATACAGATAGTATATTTATTGTGCAGATGTGGCCCACAACACAGAGAGCTGCATATGCAGCCCACAATAGTAAATAGAGTGAGAACTACTGCCTTTATGTAAATGAGAATCAGACCCATGAAGACTAAAGAAACTAATTGATTTGTTTGCATAGGTCCTTACTACAGAGAATAATGAGGGGGAAATAGTTGAGCAGGGAGGTGAAAACATTATCTACTACCTACCTCAACATCTCAGGTCTCTCTTTGCAGAGAGAGAGAGAAATAGTTGAAGATAAAAAGAGAAAATAGAACCTGCAAAACCAAAGTGTAATAAAGCACCAGGAATAGATACCATTACCTAAGACTTCAGAAAGAACACAAGATTGATGTAACTAAGCTGCTAAGAAAAATATTTCAAAAACAACTTTACCCAGGTAGCTAATGCCATATAAACCTCTTGGGGGACAGGGAGAGAAGGGCAATTATAAGAATTCTAGCCAAGAAAGCCCTACTAATATTTCAGGGAAAGAGCTGAGAAAAATGAAGACCATGTATAATTTGACAGGGACAAAACAACACAACATAGCTGTTTCAGGTAAATGGTCTGTGTAAGATGTTAGTTATTTGATAAATATAATTTATTTGGTACTTGCAAAGGGCTTTGAGAAAATCCCTCAAGAGGCTATTGCAATAACTAGATAGTAGCATTTCTATGGTAGCGGTCACTTAACAACATCAAGAAGTCTTACAAGAATTACTTAAGGCTCAACAGACCCTAGGGAGGGAGGTATTTTAACCCCTTAAACAAGTAAACTGATATACTAATTAAGTGACTTGACAGTCACTCAGTAAGTCAGTAGCAGAGACAGAAACAGAAGATAGAAGTCTTGAGTCCTAGTCCCTTATATTACCCCATGGCAAGTTCAGGTAATTTCACAGTCACAAGCACACACTAGGCTGTTTATCTTTCACCAAAATGTAAATTTAATCCTCTTTTACATAGCAATACCCTATACTGCAGGCTTCTAGCAAAATGTAAACTTTCCTGAAGCCTTCACTCCCTAACCCAGCATAACTTCCTGAGTTTCCTTCTAAGTCATTCCTTGCTTTCTGTTTCCTCTCCTTATATGCTCCCCCAATTACCTTGTTAGCCCAGTGATTGTCACCCAGGTGCTCACAATCCCCCAACAGAAAATGTATAATTGCCCTCAGCTAGCCCTTCAGCCTTCACCAATGTCAGTGATCAGGGTGCTGCTGATAGTACCTTGTCACAGACACATTAAACAACAGACTCTAGGCTAGGATTAAAAACTGGTTGAGAGATGGGAAACAAACAACACACACAATAGCCAATGAAATACAATATTATAGACAAGTTCAAGGCAGCATACGCTGGAAGGAACAACTTAAAACTATTCACATTGTAAGTTCTGAATACGTGTCAGGAAAAGATCTAGGAATCGTTGTGAGCAGCTGAATGAAGATGTCTGCTCAGTGAAGTCAGAAAAGAAAACATTAGGCTGTAATAAAAAGGGGGCATGGAAAATATTATAATGCCATTATATGAAATTAATGTTAGTTTGTTATTTTGAATACTGCATTCAATTGCAATTATTCATCTCAGCTCATACCAGAAAAACAAAACACACACAATAGGGTAATGAAAATTGTGAATAGCACAGGATGAAGGTGAGAGAACTCTCAAATGTCTCCTAAAATCTTGACATATTGGATTAATTTCTTTGGCATAAATAATGTCTAGAAACTAGTCTCATCTTCACATTTCAAGCTTTCTGATGTCAATTATGTACAATAACTAAGGTAAAATGCCACAAGAACAGTATGGTAGGGAGGCAAATTTAGGTCTAAAAATTAGCATATTCTGTGATTTACCTTATCATTGATTAACTTTTCAGAGTTATGAGACTATTATTTACAATACACTCATTGAATCTGCAGTTTGGAAACTTCTGGGTACTCTCTGTACTTTCTAGGAGTTTCAGAAGTACAAATGTAGCAAAGCATTTAAGCACATGCCTAATTTTAAGCAGGTGAGTGCTTAGAATTCAATGGTAATGCTCACATGCTTAAGCTTAGGGAGGTGAATTGGGGCCTGTCACAAGGTGCCTGGTCCCTTTAAGAAGGAATGGGGCCACTCCCCAGTGACAAGGCAGCTACCTCTCATTGGTGCCAGTTTTGCCTACTTGAGGACAGCTGGAGCTAATTCAGTTAGAGCTATCAGTGCCATCTGGGAGAGGGCTAGGAATGACTTCTATAAAAAGAAGTGCAGGAGATAAATGGGGTTCTTTACAAGCCCTCTGTGAGTATATAGAGGCAGAACTTCCAGGAGTAGTGGCTCAGGCAGGGACATTACTAGGATCTTCTAGGAATGGTAGAAGTCTAGCTAGGAAAAGGGATGGAATATAATGGTTTAACCTCAAGACAAGGAAGACTGCTTAAGTTCCCTAGTTAACAGGGAACACCAGGCAGAAGGAAGCTAGTGAGCCTCCTTCAGGAATGGGAGTGGTATAGTTTAAGAATAGTCTGGAGAGTTGAAAAGAAGTGATGTGAAATTATTTTAAGTTGTAGACTTTTTGTTAAGACTGGTTTGGGAGGGGACTAGAACCCTGTAAACCAACAAAGGAGCTACAAGAGGGGTTTTCCTGTTGAAAGATTGGTTCTTGTAGTGATTTGTGAGACTGACAGGAGCCTGTACCTGCTGCTAGGAGGTAGCCAGAGACATTGACCCCTTATATGCCCCATATTTCCCATTAGTCTGTAAATTAGTTGAAAAGAACTTCCTAACACACTACTGAGTTAAAAGCCATTGCTGTAACTTATTTGAAATGCTTGTCTGAACATGGAAAACACTATTGCTGCAGAGATTAAGATACTTTATTTGCCTCTCCTTTTGCTCAGAGACAAGTGTGGGCTTTTTAATTCAAAGTGAGTAGAACAATTGCTGTGAAATGTAACTTCAGTTCTTTTACTTTAATACTGCTAGTCTGTATGTGATCAGGATGAAAACATAATCTTGTTTCTTTCTTTTAATTATCTGATTTTCAAAGGCAAACTGATAAAGGTGTTTTGATTTTTCACTTACAATTAGTGTAGTAATTCCCTCTCCCCATCTTATTTATTCATGATCACTGTTCTAATCACACTTTCTTCCCATGGGTGTTCTAAGTACACTAGAGGGTACTAATGAGACCCCCCCCCCCCAATACATGAGAAATGCTGCAGCTATAATTAAACTTCCCAATTCAGTGGTGGGGGCCAGAATATACAGAATCTCACACTGATATTGTATTTATTTGTATATTATTTTCCCCACCCCATTGCTAAATATTTGCTGCACTATACTGGATGAAACTGCAGACATATTGTAACTCTGGGATAAAATTTATTGGATTAAGTTCTTGTGGCTCTATGAGTAGGACAGACCAGGAGAGGGTTGAGGACTAGAGTTGATCAGAGGAGGAAGAGACAATTCAGTTTCACAACTTTTGAGGGTTTGAAATGGCTTTTTGTTCTCCACTGGAACAAAACCAAAATCTTCTGAATGTTTTCATAAATGGAACTGTGTCAAAATGTCTGTTTCCAGATCAAATCCTGAGGTTTTATTGATTTAAGAGGGTGGGTGTGTAGTGTGGGTATCCTAGTGATTAGGGTATAAGGCTTTAGGTTCAAGTACCTGCTCTGCATGATTCAGAGATGAGTTCTTCATCCCCGATCACTCTGAATTAGGCAAAGCAAGGACTTGAATCTCAGTGTGCCACATCCCAGGCCAAGTCCCCTAACTACTGAATTTCTCTTATGGGCNTCATGCCTCCAGCTTCCATCCCGGGCACACCACAAGATCCATTGTCTACAGCCAAGCACTGAGGTACAACCGCATCTGCTCTAACCCCTCAGACAGAGACCAACACCTACAAAATCTCCACCAAGCATTCTCAAAACTACAGTACCCGCACGAGGAAATAAGGAAACAGATCAACAGAGCCAGACGTGTACCCAGAAGCCTCCTACTGCAAGACAAACCCAAGAAAGAAACCAACAGGACTCCACTGGCCATCACATACAGTCCCCAGCTAAAACCCCTCCAACGCATCATCAGAGATCTACAACCCATCCTGGACAATGATCCCACACTTTCACAAACCTTGGGTGGCAGGCCAGTCCTCGCCCACAGACAACCTGCTAACCTGAAGCACATTCTCACCAGTAACTGCACACCGCACCAAAGTAACTCTAACTCAGGAACCAATCCATGCAACAAACCTCGATGCCAACTCTGCCCACATATCTACACCAGCGACACCATCACAGGACCTAACCAGATCAGCCACACCATCACTGGTTCATTCACCTGCACATCCACCAATGTAATATACGCCATCATATGCCAGCAATGCCCCTCTGCTATGTACATAGGCCAAACTGGACAGTCTCTAAGGAAAAGGATAAATGGACACAAATCAGATATTAGGAATGGCAATATACAAAAACCTGTAGGAGAACACTTCAACCTCCCTGGACACACAATAGCAGATGTTAAGGTCACCATCCTGCAGCAAAAAAACTTCAGGACCAGACTTCAAAGAGAAACTGCTGAGCTTCAGTTCATCTGCAAATTTGACACCATCAGCTCAGGATTAAACAAAGACTATGAATGGCTTGCCAACTACAGAACCAGTTTCTCCTCCCTTGGTTTTCACACCTCTACTGCTAGAACAGGACCTCACCCTCCCTGATTGAACTAAACTCGTTATCTCTAGCTTGCTTCTTGCTTGCATATATATACCTGCCCCTGGAGATTTCCGCTACTTGCATCCGAAGAAGTGGGTATTCACCCACGAAAGCTCATGCTGCAAAACCTCTGTTAGTCTATAAGGTGCCACAGGATTCTTTGCTGCTCTTATGGGCTAATTGTCTCTCAAGCCTTCCCAATTAACACTTGGTCAAAACCGATGCTGTTTTGCTAAAGCTGAAATGTAAGTTTTAGCAGAATTTCATTTTGCCTGAAGTGTACCAGTTTCAGTGAGGGGGTTTGTGCTGTTTCTTTTAAACGTTCTCCAGAGGCCAGGCAGGAGTAAGAGCTGTGGAAAGCTCTATGCAGAAGCTCTACAGTGAAACAGAGGCAGAGAGAAAGCTGTTTCAGGGACAATACATTTTTTTTCCTTATTGTAATTTCTTCTTCTTTATTAGAAAAAAAGGTTTCTGAGATTTTTACCACTGTCCAATGATGCAGTATGAGAAGCTGTTCTTCTGAACCAGCATAGATGTCCAAGAAAGAAAATGCCAGAGTTAAACTCTCCACAGGAAATTCACTTTTTTTAAGCTCAAGGAATGACAGCCTGAGACATTCTTGGTTTTTCAGGGACATGTGTTTACCTAGGTATTTATAGACACTAATGTAGTATTCCTTCACACTAATGCACAGTGGAGGGAGACCCTGGTCACCTTGATTATTCCATAACTGCCTTCATCCGGGTTTCTTGCACCTTGCTCTGAAACAGCTGAAAATGGCCACTGTGGAAGTTAAAAAGTTGAAATTGGGGTACTGGGCTAGACAAACTACTGATTTGATCCTGTATGGCAATTCCTTGGTCCCTATGATCAGATAAACAGAGAACAAAGCTTTACTGAACTGATTTGGCCAATCTCCAATTATGATACAATCTGGCTATTAGAAATCATTAGTTTCGATGTGGATTAAGATTATATGAAGCCATTTACGTACTACATTAAGGTGCAATGCAAATAACATGATGTTGCCAAGTAGTTTCTTCTCTTTCAAAGTCAGTGACAGTACAATGACTGCAAAGATCAAGGTTTATACTTTAATGTGAGGAAAAAAGTATAAAGTTCATGAGGGAATAATGTAGGTCCCAGTTCAGCACATGCTTTACACATGAGGGTAACATTTCCAAAAGTGATTTAGGCATTTAGGAGCCAAGTTTAGTCAATGTGACTCAGGCTCCTAAGTCACGTTAGGCACTTCTGAAAAGGAGTGGGTGGGCAGCATTATGACAGAGTTTTGATGTTACAAGAGGATTTTAATATGGACATTTGTCTTCTGGGAGCACTCTCTATTTTCAACTGTCTATAGATGCAGTTAGAGGTTGGGAAAGACACTTATTTACAATCATGTATAAAATATATTGTTTTCCAAAAAGATCATTGCAACTGTCTTATTGCAAATGCTGGATATTGTATTTTATTGTGCTGATATTTAGTTTATAACCAAACAGCTGTCTCTTTGCAGCATACACTGATGGAACCTTTACTTCAACAAAACATGAGCCCCTGAAATATTATTGGCATCATCAAAGCTTTCATTTCTGGGACAGATAACTGTAATGCACCTAGACATAATTCACCAGGCTAGACTAAAATAACTCTACTAAAATGGGTTTAAAATCACTCCTTTAGCCTAATGAACTCTTCAAAATTCAGTCAAAGGCCCCAATCCAGCAAGGATTTACTGATGTGCTTATCTTTAAGTGTGTGAGTACTCCTACTGAGTCCCACAGGACTCTCATGCATAAAGTTAAACACACATGTAGTCTTTGAATGAGTGGGTTGTAATGCTTTAATCACTCTTAAAAAGCAAAGGTTTTATGAATGGACAGCGGTTGGGGGAGGAGGGGAGATTACATGGGTCATTGGGTATTCGCAGCAGATACTTCTCCAGGAAGCTGTTGGGAAAGTTTTCAAATTCCTGCCACTGAGTGAGGAGTATATTTGAAATCCCTGTTATCAGGTGAAAAATCTGTTAGTAGCAGATGGCAAAATTCTCTATGCAATTTCTGTTGATGGTAATGGAAGCTGCACATGAAATCTTTGTACATGAGAAAAAAATATCCTAGTATACTGAAGTCTGGCTGATTTCAGATTTTGAACCTACATTCCTTATGAGACAAAACATTCTGAATGCCAGTACTATAACACAAAGTGAGGAGGGGTGATCAAGTCATTCAATTATTTCCCTGCAAGTCAACAATCCAGAAATATTGGACAAAAAAATGGTTGGGTTTCTACTTACTGAAGGAGAAGGAAACTGTAAATGTTTTTGGTAACAATGATCTACTGCATGGTAATGTGGGAAATTGAAATTTTCTAAAGATTTATTTTCACTGTACCTAAGGCCACAGGTCTATTAGCAGCAATATGTCTTAAAATTAGTTAGAGATGAGAGATCATTTAAAGAGGCTCTTAGGGCTATGTTCCTACTGAGCAATACTTTATTCCACAAAAACAAGTCCATGAGACAATTCAAGGAGTACGATATTTCTCAGCATGATTTAAAGGTACTGAAATCTGGCCATTAATTATTCTAACCTTTGATGTCCAGACAGTTCATAAAGCATCTAGACTGATTTTGATTTTTCTATGACCTCTAGTATACCTTCTAGAAATACAAATTCTTTACCAGTTATGTATGGTTTCAATAGAACCACTTTAATTACTGACAAATAGAATTCTGCAGCTGAAATTAAGTTCTACTGTTCAAGAAGATGAGTAACATGCTGCTATGGATATTGAGAGGAAACTTAGTGAAAGAAACTATTGAAAATTATTCTTGCAAAAGAGTTAAGACTAGTTGAATAACTTGCACAAATATTCATCAACTCAGTTCTAGTCAAATATGATTGAATTGGAGTACACTTTCAAATTCAAAAATATTTATTAATAACTTTTGGCATTATTTGCCTAGCTCTAGAAATAATTCTGAAGATCAAGTGGGTTTGATTTCCTGAAAGTATCGCCAGCTGTGTACTAAATTAGAAACCACTGGAGAAAAGATGCTCAGGATTATTATGAAGTAAGAAGCAATCTCCTTTACGATATGAGAAGGGTAAAAGAACCTTTCTAATGTCTCAGCTTTGATAATAGTCCTACCATACACACAGCATTTTATCCATCATGATCAGGAATTCTAAAGCTTAAGTGTTTTGAAATTGCTGGATAAACATATTTGCAATGCTTACTTGGTATCTATGATTAAGAATAAGCGGCTGCTGTATAAGTAGATGAGACAGATTCTAAATGTCTACACTCGAGCTGGAGAGGTACTTTCTAGCTCAGGTAGATGTACATGCACTAGCTTTGATTGAGCTAGTGCATTAAAAATAAGTGTGCTGTGGTGGCATGGGCAGTAGGACAGGCTAGCTGCATGAGCAAATAGCTTGGGTCCCAGGTGGAACTGTGTTTGGGGCAGCTAGCCCATCCCACTGTCTGCACCACTGCATCTACATTTCCGTTTTTGGTGCATGAGATTGATCAAACCTAGTGCACGTATGTGTACCTGAGCTGCAAATTTCATCTCCAGCTCCAGTGTAGATGTACCCTTAGTGGTAGCTATCTTTTTCTCCCCCACACCTGCTTTCTTTCCCTTCTTCCTCTGTTTCTATATTCTCTACTCTTTCTATAGAGCGACAGTCAGATCACATTTGCTCTAAATTTCATAAGTAAATTGACGACAAAAAGGTTTGATTAATCTTTACTAACCCATTACCATCACTTGCACACTCATCAACTCCGTTAGTTCTCATGTTGATGTAACTAACAACTGATTTTTCTTTTGCCTTCTGCAATCCCTTTCTACTTTGGTTAAACTCAGTGACCTATCCAAATATCAGTAAGTAATACAAATCCAACAAACTCCTTCTGTATCTTAGGTTGAATACAGAAACCACATCCTGCTAATAGCTGTCCCGTGCTGCTATGTGCTGTTTATCAGCAGCTATGTCTGACACCAGAGATGGCTGCATTTCAGTGGCTGCTGAAGATATGGGTTTTTTTTCACATACTTGGGAAAGCAGTGTAGGATTCTTCAGAGTACTAGGCTCTATATCAATGTACAATAAAAACTAGTTACATTAAGTTGAAAGTATAGAGTATATGTAAAATCTGAATGTTAAGGATGTAGTGAAGGACATGAGAGATGCCTGTAATATTTTGAGTATTCTAGAATATTTGCTATAAGAATACAAGGGGCTAATTCAAACAAGGCTTACTTGCACGTAAGTAGGAAAGGAGACAAAGCTTCAGATTCAATAGTACTTAAAGGGACAATGCAGGTATCATTTACTTTTTACACACACCCATGAAGAGGAAATGGGTGCAAACGCTTGTCCCATCACTTTGAACACTCAGGGAAGAGAATAAAAATCCCTCACCAGAAGGAACAGAATCACTATGCTGCTTGGAGACAGCAATATTTCTAAGCATAAGCAAGATCCCCAAGCTGCTTAGATTGGGTTAGCTTTAAAGGACATATAGAGTTTGCATATCACAACAGCTTCTATTACCTTTTGGAACCTAACACTGTAACTCGTGTGTGTGTATGTTTACCTGCTTTAACCTTGTAAATAACTCTTATTTCTTGTTCTCAGTTAATAAATCTTCAGTTAATTTATTATAGGATTGGCTACAAGAGTTGTTTTTGTTGTGAGGCCTAAGGTGTAACTGACCTGGGGTAACTGACTGGTCTTTTGGGACTGGGAGTAACCTGAATATCACTGTGATTTGTGGTGTAAGAGACTATCACAAAGGCAAGTTTGTCTGGGTGGCAAGATAGCTTGGAGTACCCAAGGTGAATGTCTGTGACTCCATAGTTAAGCTGTTTATAGTGCTTGAGGAGTTCACACTTGTCACTTGGTTGATGAAATCTACCTATAGAACTCTCAACTAATTTGGGGTTCATGCCCTGCTTCTTGACAGTCTGCCCTGAGGTTGGCACTCAAGCTCATGAGCTACTCCAGACAGCTTGACAAAGGTCACAACCAAGTAATACATCTTTGAAACTAATATAGAACATGATGGTAAGCCAGCGTAGAGCTTTCAAAACAGGGGTGATGTGTTCAATTGACTAGGTAGGGAAAGCACTGTAGTGATGTGTGCTGCAGCATCCTGTTCAGCCACAAATGAAAATTACTGTAGCCAAGGCTTGGATAAATGAGTGTACTTATAAGTTATCTAAGTCTTTCTAATTAAGCAGAAGTCTCCTCCTGGCAATATTCCAGACTGTCACTGTTACAAAGAATACTGTATATGCAAATCCACTGAGAAATGTGGCACCAGTGTACTGTACAGACTCCTTTTACTAGGAGATGGGCTCAAGGGACTACCCAATGGAATTGCTAACAAGTGTGTGGAACTGACTAGCAAAGTTTATATTTTAGTTTAATTAAAGTGGCATCTAACTGAATATTAAAGACTCATTTACAACAGGAATCTTAGCCTTACGATTTGATGGTCTTTGAGGTAGATCTGTGTGCCATCAAGTCCGACCTCACCCCTAAGATCTGATTTGGTCTTGAGACTTGCTCTTAGCCAGAACCTAATCTGGATATTACCCTTTCCATACGTTGCTATGGTTGAGTAGATTTTCTTACCAAATGAATCAGTACAGCTTGTTTCAGATTGGATGCAACAATACCAGATTCTAAAGGGAGATTCACTATCCCTTAAATTATTGATGCCATGACATGTAAACACACTCTCAGAAGCAAACTAGAATTCACAGCACGTGTCACTGCCCTCAAGCCATGAATCACATCTCCGGTATTGGATACAGGAACCTTATTAAAACTACTCAAACACCCTGGAGGGGAATTTAAAAAGCCAGAGATGTAGGAGTGCAATCAGGAAGCTGACTCAAACGTGAGAGCAAACTATACTAAGGCTTATTCATGAAATAATTGCATATTTTACAAGCAACCATAGAATGAACTAGAAAGCTGTTCACTGATTTTTTTTTCGCGTTTAAAAGAAAGTAGCACAAAGTAAACAAGAATTAAGCACTCAACTGTATTACAACCCTGTCTGCAAAGAATTGATTTATAGAAGTCGGGCTGTGCCATCTCCACGGTACATGAACTTAATCTAGAATGACAAAACAAGTAACCTGGTGGGCAGGCTGCAAATAAGGGATATTAAATCTTTCATATAGCCAGCTTTAGTAATAGCTAGCATGTCAGTTTCTTGATGTAGAGAATTTACTCTACAGTGATCCAATACTGAAAATAGACACTTTCAAATCAGACATGTCTGAACATTATTTATTCAACTCTACAAGCCTACAACATAGGTCTCTACCTTCATTAGAAGTTGCAAACCATATGTATGATATAGGCTAATTTTCAAACTTCATATGTTCTAAGATGTATTTCGGATCTGCACCACAGCTGGAGGGAATACCCCTAGATCTAGAAGGATGTGGCACCTTAATTTTAAATTTTGGTTCAAAATATGCTCCCTAGTTGTGCTCATATTTGGTTCAAAATATGCTCCCTAGTGCACTTTTTGAAAGAATAGGTATCTGTGCTTGGGTGGGAGAAATAAGCCTTTGAAATATGTTCATAGGCAAATGATTAAGTCAATCTGAGCGTCACAAGTGAACAAAGTGGCCCAGCTTTTCATCTGGGCCATTTTGTGGCACATTACTGATGGACTCAGGTCAGAAGATCGCAGCAAAGCAAACGGGATCCTCTGGTGTATATGCGATTTGCCATCCCTCCTTCCTGCTGCTGACCCAGGCAGAGACCTTAAACTTCATAAACTTATTCCAGCAGCCCAGCCCTTCAGCCAGCAGCCCCAAGTTAGTGGAATGAAAGGTAATCTTAGCCCTTTCAAAAAAACAGAGGAAAAACCTGGTATTTAAAACAGGGTAACTTGAGACACACTGGCATCAAAAGAGAGTAAAAATGTGTTTGTCTTAAAAGGGGAAGGCTAAAACTGTGACTAGACCGGGATAAATATTTTATGGGGCATACACAAAGCCAGTAATGCAGTATTTGGGGGGTTGGCTATAGATAGTACTGCCGGTCCTGAGCTTAGTGGCGATACTTGGAGGCATGACATCTTTTGGCAAGAATCCAAAGGTCATTTTACTTGGTGGCTATTGCTTGGGGAAGTGTAGCCCACTGGCTGTTGGCTGCCTTGCCTAGTGGCTATAAGTCAGAGCAGTGTCACCTACTGGGCGGGGGCGGGGGGGGGGAGAGACGAGAGACAGGGGAACTCGGGCCCATTCTACTCTACCAGTTTCTGACCCAAGGCCCTTTGAAGCAGTAGCCCTTGTACAGGGCCTAGGGCCAGATACCCCAAAGCCCTTGTTCCAGGCTCTCCAGCATCGTCTTGGGCTGGACTTGGAGTCTCTCATATGGTCCCCTCTGATCCATCTTCTCAGTCTCCTCCACTGGCAACAGCGAGTTCTCACCTTCCGCTCCCATGGCCAACGGGCTTCCAGCAACCTGGTTTTGAGGCTCTATCTCAGTATCTTGCAGTCCTGGTGGCTGCTGCACCTGAGTGCTCTCCTCCATGGTCAGCCCAGACTGAGCAGAGTTGCTCTCTTTTGAATGTTCCCATCACTGGGAGCATGCCCAGCAGAGGCAGGAAGACATGGCTTCCTGTGTCCAGAGAAGCTCCTTAGACCTTGCCTTGCCAGTGTGGGGGTAAAACACCCGTCACCATGCAGCTTCTGTTAGAAATTTGCCACACTGAAAGAGATCAATTCTTTTGAAGTAACTCAAGTGAACATTGAGGTGGACACCATACGTGAAGAAATGAAACACCATACACAGGGTTAGTTTAAATGGATGTCAACTTTATTAACCTCGTAACCAAAGATTAACCAAACATTTAACTGTTAACATCCTAATTAGAACTAGCCAGGGGACAAAAATTCCATTTTATAGCAACTTATGAGGTTTCCAAATTTGCTTTTCACATTGGAATGAAAACAGGACCTTTTCTGGAAATACAATTGTGCCAATATCCACTTTTAGAAAACAGAGCAGTTTTTCCATCACAGATCACTGTGAATCATGCAGAGCAGAAACTTGAACGTGGTACTCTTACATCCCACGTGAGCGCCCTAACCAGCGTGCTATAATACTTCAGAGTAGTTCTTGCCCCAAATGCCCTTCTTGACAAAAAAACAGTAAATCGCTGTAAAATATTTCAGCTATGATTAACAGAGTATTTTGACAAATTTCATTTACTCAAGTGTCCTGACCAACTCCAAACTTAATTAATGTCATACATGGCTGCTAACCTCTTCTATGAGGTACTATGTGCTGAGCATGAAAGTCCATCTCATCCAAGCCATAGCCTTCTCTGTCCAAGAATCACACCAGATCAGAATGCCTCACTCTGCCCTTTCCTCCTGGGCAGAATTCAGGCATTGATAAGGGTACCTCAATGCTGATGCACTAAACTCTCATTCTGATCTTCACCATAAATTCTAGCATAATTTACTACTCTTCCTTTGAGAGGGCGTGGGATAAATTAAAGTCACCTGGCAGTACCCCCACTACTGCATGGGATTCCTGAAAATACAGTTGTGACAAAGTTACTCCTAATGAAACACAATTAGCCTGACTAACCTTTTCAGTCAGATCTTTCAGTCAGATCCCTCCCACTCATAGTCCACAAAATTATTCAAGGAGACCAAAAAACAAACACACAAACAAACAAAACCAGCTGCCCATTCCAAATTGCATCAGGGGAAAATTCCTTCCTAACCTTAAAATTAACAATGTACAATTCTACTGGAAGTAAAGAGGAAACTACAACCACAAAGAGGGGGTGGGAGAGGAGACTGAATGTGAGGAGTCAGAATGCCCATCCCCACTTCTGCTGACCTGGGTACCTCCCCAGCATGAGGGAGGAGGGCCCAGGGTGAACTTTAAACCTGTCAGTCGTAATGACCTGGCCCACCTCCACCTCATCTTGTAGAAGGAGCCAAAGAATGGCCGGGAATGGTGGCCTGAGGACCCAGGGTGGAATTTCCTCAGCTTGTGTCTCCGAAGATTCAGCTCAGTGAGTATTTGGGGTTGGATTGGGATGTTACTGGTTTAGAGAGAAAAGAGTAAAACCTGCTTTAAACTGTGGTCAAAAGAACTTCTATTTTAATACTTGTTCTGACAGGTGATTGCATAGCACAATGTGATTAATATGGAGAAACCCTTGGAACTAACAATTTACTTGCTGTAAATTAGTTACTCAATATGAACTTAGTAAGTCTCTTATTTTTATATTTTAATACTATACGTTTTTCTATGGCCAAAAAATTAGCAAAGGTTTCTCTGTAACTATGCTTCCCAAATAATTAAGTCTTTACTGATAGAAACATCTGCAGCCATTAAGCCTAGAAGTAAGAGCTTCAGAATTACACCATGAAATTTCACTGGGTGCCAAGATGCATTTTCAGTCAGAATTAACACACAGAGCCTTTCTATTATACTCTGTATCTAAACTGCTCCATTCAGGAAAAAACTGGATTTACAGATATTGGCATTATAGGGCTGGTGAAGGTTTCATTAATAGGAAACCAAAGGCACATCCATCAAGTGGATAACACAAGTTTTTCAATTTAAAGAATGTATGCTTCTTCTGGAAGGGACTCATTATTCCTCCATGTTTGAATGTTTTATTGATTACATTTCTTTATTTATAGATTAATTCTTCATAAAGATTGGATTTTGCTATTATTTATGAGCACTATTTTCCTTTAAGTACATTGCATCGAAGTAAATTTTCTTATAAATAAAGAACATAAGAATGGCCCTATTGGGTCAGACCAAAGGGCCATCTAGCCCAGTATCCTGTCTTCCGAGAGAGGCCAATGCCAGGTGCCCCAGAGGGAATGAACAGAACAGGTAATCATCAAGTGATCCATTCCTTGTCGCCCATTCCCAGCTTCTGGCAAACAGAGGCTAGGGACACCATCCTTGACCTATCCTTCATGAACTTATCTAGCTATTTTTTTAATCCTGTTTTAGTCTTGGCCTCATCTGGCAAGGAGTTCCGCAGGTTGACTGTGTGTTGTGTGAAAAAAATACTTTCTTTAGTTTGTTTTAAACCTGCTGCCTATCAATTTCATTTGGTGACCTCTAGTTCTTGTATTATGAGAAGGAGTAAATAATACTTCCTTATTTACTTTCTCCATACTAGTCATGATTTTATAGACCTCAATCATATCCCCCCTTAGTCATCTCTTTTCCAAACTGAAAAGTCCCAGTCTTATTAATCTCAGAATTTCAGAATGTATCCCTACAATTAATTAAAATTCAAAAGTGAATAAAGAATAGGAAAGAAATTATTGGTAAATAACTGTTGTTCTTCAAGAGTTGTCTATGGAATTTGGAATTCCTGGTGTCAAGCTGCAGAACTGCCTTCTAAAGCCATGAGAGAGAGAGAGAGAATATGTAGGTGAAGTAATATCTTTTATTGGATCAACTTTTGTTTGTGGAAGGT
This sequence comes from Platysternon megacephalum, assembly GCA_003942145.1. Taxonomy (NCBI): domain Eukaryota; kingdom Metazoa; phylum Chordata; order Testudines; family Platysternidae; genus Platysternon; species Platysternon megacephalum. The sequence continues at coordinate 5,428,021 of QXTE01000075.1, forward strand.
ACAAGCTCTAGAGCTACACAGAGCTCTTCCTCAAGTCTGCCCTACACCCAGCCATGTTCCCATCCTGTCCCAGCATTGCTTTTGCCTCAGATCCAGCTTGGCTCCTGCCTTTCCTGACCCCTGGTAATCCAGTTCCAACCCTTGGCTCTGATTCCTCACTCTGACTCTGTCTCAACTTGTGGCACTGGCATTCAGACTGACTCTGATTCTAACCTTCAGCCCTGGTTCTGGCCCTGTCTCAACCCCTGGCTTGGGAATTCAGACGCCATCCACTGAGCCTCATTCCTGCTCTGACCACTAGGTCAGATACAACCCGGTATCCTGACAGTCAAGCCCCTAAACTGAATCAAGCAGAACAGAGACTTGAAACTGGGTATCCCACATCCCAGGAAAGTGCCATAATCACCAGGTATTGGCTATTCTAGGGTGGCTCTTTATCTTGTTTTTTGTGAAATTTAAAAAAGTTTCAGTTTTGTTCCAGTGTGGAAAGAAACCAAATTTTGAAATCTGTAGTTTTGCAAACTGCAATCCATGTCTTCTGGCCAGCCCTAGTTCACTGTAATTCACCAATGAATTTAGACCTATGTTTCTCACCCACAATCTCAGACCCACGTCTGATATTCAACCTAAATCAGTGTAGCACCTTATACCCAATGACTTGTTTGCCTGCTATCCTACTGAACAATTCTGTACACTGTAGACAAAGTACAGCCCTGTAATACAATTTCTTACTCTCCTTCTGGACTGAGACAGTTTTACCTTCTTTTTTAAGAATTAGAAATAGTCTTACCAAATCTTGCAGCTATTATTATGGTCATTACTGTAATTGAGGAAAAGAGCTGATGCCAAAAGCAGAACTTAGTGAGACACACAAGGACAAAAGCACCTGAAGGACTCAGAGTCTCATGAGTACTACTTGCCTTTATATAATATGAAAAACTATCATGCTGCCATGGTAACTTTAATTTTGCTGCTTGTAATTTTGTTGTGTCCAATTATTTGTTGGAATTCAATTGATCAAGTTTAACAGATTCTATACAGACTTCATTGACATGTTTATTGTAATCTCTTATTTTGAACAACATTCGATTTGTAATGCCCAAAACCTGTATTAAAGAAAATAGATTTTTCCTTGTGCCTTTTATCATTCACTTTTTTACACTATTGGCTTTTAAGCCCCCTTTACACAGGCAGAACTCCCACTGGGCTCAAATCTGCCCAGGAGTGAGGTTGCCTACAAAGTATATCTGGATATAATTTGGCCCAGTGGGAGTTTTGCTTGAGGAAGAACTAAGGACGGCAGAATTTGGCCCTGGGTTGAGTCATTATGACGTATGATTGATGTGTTTTGATAGATGACGTTTCATTTTTAATGAGGACCCAGAGTTACACAACACCAAGATCACAGGGCACACAAGCCAAATGATCATAGTTTTCAAACAAATTCTGAGAAGTGTTTGATCAAAATGGCACCACTTTGATGGCATAATCCTCCTTTGTCCCCTGGTATTTGGGAACACTATAAGTCATAGAAAATAAGACATAGCATGGATGTCATCAGCACAGTCCTTCTATAGAATTCTCATTGTAAATCAGTGTTAACTGGCCATTATTTAGTAATCAAAATAATTGTTGCCAGCAGAGCAGCCTTTTATCCATCTTTGCGGATGACATGAAAAGATAATAAAAACTAATACAAAATATGTACTTTATTAAAACATTCTGTTGCAAATATGTGCCTGCTTTAAGGGTATCCATTTGAACAGAAGCAAAATATTGAACATCCTACTCTTTATCTTTTGGAAAGCAAACAAGAAAACACTGACAAGCAATATAAATTCTATTTGTTTTCTAGCCAGAGCATCTGGTCTTTTGGCAGACTCCACTGTCAGATCCGCTATGCTTGAGGCTTTGAGTTATACTATGCTGAGAAATTTCTTTGGCTCATTTTTGCTAATAGAGTAAATGGACAACTGGTCTTCCCTGTTGTATATTATAAGTTTCGTTCTATTTTTGTCTGAGGTGTCCAAAAGTTGACTTCTGTCTGAGGCCTTTCTATCTAGATCTGGTCAAAAAATTTCCATCAAAACTGTTCTTCGATGGAAAATTGGATTTTTTATTAAACAATTTAATTATTTATTGGAAAGTGCCTGCTATCTGCAGGAAAACATCAACTTTCTGTCAAAACTGAAAACCAAAAATTTTCACCTGAAAACAAACTTCTCACACTTGGTTTTTTAATAGAAATTTAAAAATTTCTAGGGGCAAGTGAACCCATTTTTTGACCATCTCTCTCTCTCTCTCATCCTTTCTGCTTAGCTGATAACTGCCATTGAAGTAGTTTAAATTGTGATAGGTGATAAGTTGAAATGTAGAGTTTTCACAATGTATTCATGAGATTTGTCCCTTTTATCTATTCATTAATTCTCCATAAAAACAATTAGCATTATGGGGCAGACTGTGGTATCCTTACTTCAAACAGTCCTCCACAAGTGGTCCTACATTAGGCCCACTTGTGGAGTAAGATTTTGCTCCGTGTGAATAAAGGGTAACTACAGTCTGTCTCTTAGCAACTTGTTCATCATTCATAATTTGTCAGTGTTTTTACATTTGTCAGTCATGTTTTACAGACATGTTTCCACCCAATATGTTTGCAACCAGTTCATAGCAAAGGCTTGAGAGTGTTTGCACAGACTGAATTAGTTCTAAATACCAATTGGGCCCCTAAGGCATGTAATATGGATTCTGTTACTTGATTGGATGACTTAACCACTTGCACAACAGCAGTATCTAAAGAAAGTCACACCCTTTTAAGATGTCTAAAGGCAGGCGTCCAACNACTTGATTGGATGACTTAACCACTTGCACAACAGCAGTATCTAAAGAAAGTCACACCCTTTTAAGATGTCTAAAGGTGGGCGTCCAATGTTTGAGCCACAGAAAATCAATAGCCACTCTTGCAAATCTTGGCTAATATATTTTGTGTAGTATATAGACCCCAGATTTAAATATAGCTGGCTTCCTTCTTAACTCAGGGTGAGAGAGAGCTGGCTGTCCAGTAGATTTTTTTATTCATTTTTTTTCTTTTTGTGGCATATATATGAATGTCTACCATGTCACTGAATGTATCTAGCGAGTGGCTGTATTTCCAGTGCAATTACACTTGTTTGCACAGTTACCCATATTTTCACAAATAAGCTTCACAAACTTTTATGCAAACAATCAATCACAGAAAAGTAAACCAAGGAAGCTATTGAACTGCAATTCTGATACCGAGAGTGTACTCACATATGAATTTTCCCCCAGGTCTAGCAACTGACATGCCACCAGTAACGCTGCTCCCTAAGACATCAAGTGGGAAGTACTGAAGAACAGAGCAGTTGTCCCCCTGTCATCCTCCCTTATTTACAAGATGTCCAACTGCCACCTTGTGACGGGTTGGATCACAGAAACCCCCTTGGGAGCTGCCAGACTGATGTGCAAAGACACCTCTGTTCCTGTTCTCCCTGCCAGCTCGGTGGCTCCAGCACCCTGTCTTGCTGAAGCCAGACACACCCGTCTGCTCCAGACACAGACCCAGGGTCTGAATCACCTGTCCCAAAGCTGCAGGTTTACCTGAAAACAGCTCATAGAAGTCTGCTTGCCCTTAGCACTCAGATGCCCAATTCCCAATGGGGTCTAAACCCAAATAAATCTGTTTTACCCTGTATAAAGCTTATACAGGGTAAACTCATAAATTGTTCGCCCTCTATAACACTGATAGAGAGATATGCACAGTTGTTTGCTCCCCCAGGTATTAATACATACTCTGAGTTAATTAATAAGTAGAAAGTGATTTTATTAAATACAGAAAGTAGGATTTAAGTGATTCCAAGTAGTAACAGACAGAACAAAGTAAGTTACCCAGCAAAATAAAATAAAATGCGCAAATCTATGTCTAATCAAACTGAATACAGATAATCTCACCCTCAGAGATGCTTCAGTAAGTTTTTTCTCAGACTGGACACCTTCCAGGCCTGGGCACAATTCTTTCCCCTGGTACAGCTCTTGTTCCAGCTCAGGTGATAGCTAGGGGATTCTTCATGATGGCTCCTCTCCCCCTCTGTTCTCTTCCACCCCTTTATATATCTTTTGCATAAGGCGGGAATCCTTTGTCCCTCTGGGTTCCCCCACCCCTCACTGGAAAAGCACCAGGTTAAAGATGGATTCCAGTTCAGGTGACATGATCACATGTCACTGCAAGGCTTCATTACTCACTTGCCAGCACACACATATACAGGAAGACTCACAGGTAAATACAGCCATCTGCAGACAATGGCTCTGGTTAATGGGAGTCATCAAGATTCCAAACCACCATTAATGGCCCACACTTTGCATAATTACAATAGGCCCTCAGAGTTATATTTTATATTTCTAGTTTTAGATACAAGAGTGGTACATTTATACAAATAGGATGATCACTCTCAGTAGATTATAAGCTTTGTGATGATACCTTTTGCATGAAGCATATTCCAGTTACATTATACTCACTTATTATCATGTTTTTACAAAATCATATAGACTACACAACGTCACACACCTATTGCAACTTGTCCCATGCTAGGCAATAAACTACTCCTGCCCCATTATGCCAAATTGTGCTGAGGCTTCCTTGGAGCCCCAGCATTGTGAGACACTTCACTATCTCCTGCCCTTGGTGTGTGGGAGCCTTGTCTGTGCCTGCCCGGGGTCATCTCCCTGTTTCCACCAGCCACAAGCAACACAAGCACTGCCCTCTCAGCCTACACACACTCTGCTGTCCCTCTGCAGGTTAGCGATAGGCACACTCCAACCTGTGAGCCCTCTGACCATCTCCCTGGAGAGTCTAGTGCTTGGTACACCAGATACCCACAGAATTCACAAATTAGCTGCTCCCAAGGAAGCAGTACCCACCAGCTTTGACCTGTTTACACTATAAACATATCTAAACTTCATTAAACAAAGTATAAAGATTCTAGAAGTAGCATGTGAAAGTTTTGGAAACAAATGCTTAAATGTAAAATAAAATTATAACATGCCTTCTAGATCCTAGACATAATTCGGCAATGGCAGCTATTTCTCGATAGGAGGAGGATGTCTGCTGGGCAGGGCCGGCGCAACCCATTAGGCGACCTAGGCGGTCACCTAGGGTGCTGCTATTTTGGGGGCGCCGGCGCCCCGTCCGTCCGTTCAATTTTGGGGGCGGGACCTTCCGCCGCCGCTGTTGGGGGTGGCATTTCAGGGGCGGGACCTTCCGCCGCCTAGGGCGCCGGAAGAGCTGGCGCCGCTAGTGCTGCTGGGGGGGAAAAACCCTTAGCAGTGGCCTGTGTGTGAAATCTTTTAATATGGTGGAGCTGGTGTGCAGGCGGCAACCTCACGAAACTTGGCAGGAAGGAGCCCTGGACCCAGTGGCAGGGAAGTCCGAGACAACCGGAGGTCTCTGTCCTGCTGCAGCCCTCATAGCCACAGTGATCCCTGAATATGCTTGTTCCACCGTTGGAGTCTTGAGAAGTTTGAATTCTGGAACCTCACCTCAGAATTGTTCACCAAGGGTGGCCCTGCCAGGAGTACAACACTACAGACAACGTAGTTCTGAGGGTCATTGGGACACACAAGCCTCTCCACCACAACAAGCTAAAGGTCAAAGGAGAGGCCTAGACTTAATTAACAAGATACTGTCTTGTCTAATGAAGGTTAGCTCACCAAAAATCTTTGCAGCATTTTCTAGCCAGGTTGGCTGTGACTCTCCTTTCATAAGATAACACATGCTGACAGTTCATCTCTTTGGTAAAGAATTCTGAGTGTATCTCAGAACCCACAGTTCCCCAAATCCATTGTCATTACTCATAAAGTGGACACCCCTCTGCAGTTTTTGTTTTTTCGGCAGATCTCTCATGTGAATTCACAATCTCTTCATTAGAATCAGGCTCAGGAATGCAAATAGCCTTACACTGTAAGCCACACAATGACCAGCCAGCGAGACAAGCGCCGACCACCTGTCTTAACTCACCTTAAGAACATAGTTTTTTCCAATATAGATACATAAATGCTTAAATATAATCGACACATATGACCAAGGTGTCCCTGGATCACAGCTAGATGAGAATCTGCTGAATATCCTTGTTAGGAAGTATTGTACCTGCTTCAGTTTTAACAGCACAATTATCTACTGCAGAATGATGCTTCCAGATGTACTCACATTTTAGACTGTTTTGATGAGTAAAGTCAGCCAAGGCAACATCTGCCAAGAGTCCAATTTCATGTCTGCTATTGTGAATCCTGTTGACCTGCTTTCATCACAGTAGTTATCCATAACATTTTGAATGAACTTAGCCAGTCAGCTCCTAAGACTTGCTGCGTCAGACATCATGGGCTTGATTCTGATCTCACACCAAGGAGAATCAAGTTACATACGTGGCTGGATTTACAAGTGACCTTTAAAACTTAATGCCTGAATTCAACTTCTGTCATGGAGTCTGTTTCCACACAATAGTGTATGAAGATATGAGATGAGGACCGTGTAAGTGCCTTGCAGATTTCCAACATGGTAGTGCTCTGGAAGTGGACTGCTTTTCAGCCAGAAGTTATGGATTCTTGCCTGCAACTTCAAATGCAGAATTAATCCATGTCCATCTCCATTTGCTATTTGTGGTCTAGACAGCGGGGGGCACTCTTTTAGGGCTCTGGAATTTGTTTTTGTCCTACAAGCATTGATATAGTAGAGACAAAACTTGATAACGCATCTCAACATCTGGGGAGTGAGGAGAAAGAGTTTTTAATGTGATCTGCTCTTTCACATGAAAGTCAGTAACTACTTTGGGGCAGGCATTGTGGAGTGAGTGGGGAGAAAAAAACGAATCAGATTATCAGGGAAGGACAGACACAGCAAAGAGCTGATGACTAAGTAGCTGAGCTCAAGAAACTGTAGCCAAACAAGCTACTGTCACACGTACCTTCCTCCCCTAATAAATCTGAAACTGATGCTATTTTTACAGACAATTAGTCTACCACTTCAAAATACAATTCTAAGCCATTGTAAGCACAATAAAATATTGATCTCACTAGAGAGAAGTCTTCAGTTTACTAAGTAGTTTGTCCAGGAGATCACCTATAATGCACTGCCAAAGAAATCAAAGCACATCATTATCTTTCACATTTTTCCTCTAAAGGAGGAGAAAAATCTGTCCTTCAGAAGACCACTTGCTATATTATTCATTTTCATATGATATATTCCACTGAGATTTCATCTCTGTACAAGATGAATGAGTTATGTTGTTCTCATTGATAGATTGCTTGTTGTCATAAGTTTCAGAGTAGCAGCCGTGTTAGTCTGTATCCACAAAAAGAACAGGAGTACTTGTGGCACCTTAGAGACTAACAAATTTATTTGAGCATAAGCTTTTGTGGGCTACAGCCCACTTCATCAGATGAATACACTGGAACATACAGCAAGAAGATATTTATACATACAGAGAACATGAAAACAAAGAAAATAACAGAACGCCACTAGCCGTCACCTTCAGCCCCCAACTAAAACCTCTCCAGCGCACATCAAAGATCTACAACCTATCCTGAAGGACGATCCCTCACTCTCACAGATCTTGGGAGACAGACCAGTCCTCGCTTACAGACAGCCCCCCAACCTGAAGCAAATACTCACCAGCAACCGCACACCATACAACATAAACACTAACCCAGGAACCTATCCTTGCAACAAAGCCCGATGTCAACTCTGTCCACATATCTATTCAAGTGACACCATCATAGGACCTAATCACATCAGCCACGCCATCAGGGGCTCGTTCACTTGCACATCTACCAACGTGATATATGCCATCATGTGCCAGCAATGCCCCTCTGCCATATACATTGGCCAAACTGGACAGTCTCTACGCAAAAGAATAAATGGACACAAATCTGACATCAGGAATCATAACATTCAAAAACCAGTGGGAGAACACTTCAACCTCTCTAACCACTCAGTGACAGACTTGAAGGTGGCAATTTTACAACAAAAAAACTTCAAAAACACTCCAAAGAGAGACTGCTGAACTTGAATTAATATGCAAATTAGATACAATTAACTTAGGTTTGAACAGAGACTGGGAATGGTTGGGCCATTACACTAATTGAATCTATTTCCCCATGTTAAGTATCCTCACACCTGCTGATGATAGCTCATCTCAATTGATTGGCCTCTTACAGTTGGTATGGCTACTTCCACCTTTTCATGTTCTCTGTATGTATAAATATCTTCTTACTGTATGTTCCATTCTATGCATCCGAAGAAGTGGACTGTAGCCCACGAAAGCTTATGTTCAAATAAATTTGTTAGTCTCTAAGGTGCCACAAGTACTCCTGTTCTTTTTGTTGTCATAAGAAACTCAAAAGGGTTCAAAACCTGGGTGGATCTATTAGCTTATGATTGCTCTAAAACTGTGAGTGGAATCTGTAATTAGATATAGGTGAAATATTTACATATTTAAAAAAAGTCTAGGTCTGCAATTAAAAGTAAGAAAAACAACTTTTTGCTACTGCTGTTATGCAAAAAAGTTTTCACAAATGTGAGAAGTTTTCACTGAGCTCATTGTCAAACCTGCGAAGTCAGAGATCTCAATTCTATCATCCACCAAGCAAGCAAAAGCAATGTAAAGTGAACTTACACTGGCCAAAGATTTGCACTGGGGTATACCCCTCTGTAAGGGAAATCTCTCCTGAAATAAAGTTACAAGAGATGGGATAATCATGTCCTATGCCAGCTGTTCTTCAACTCCAGTCAGAAAGAAGAGAGGGGGGAAATGTCATGGGTGTGCTGGAACCAATCTCCACTATACCTGATTCTCTGTTACTGTCATAAGCTCTATTACTGAGTTTACACCCATGACAGAAGTTAGAGTAGATCCTCTGCTGCAGTAACTTCTGCCAGGGCCTGACAACAGAAGATCGGAGAGCTCTCCGCAGCCACCTTGGATGTAGCAGATAATCAGGGCCAGGGTGAACACGTGAAATTCAAATAAACGGGGGGAAAGTCAGGACTGCAAACATGTCACTCCAATGAGCTACATTTCCAGGGTTCCTATAGAAATTGCGTGTTGAGAAAGTCTGAAGTTTCATCTAGTTCAACCACTCAGCTCCTTAATAGTTGTCCCAGTGGTACCTTTGACATATTTGTTTCAACAGTTTTGGCAAATGGAGATTAAATGTGCCTGTTTCAGTATCTTAACAGTGAACTGATGTAATTCTGCACAAGTTATCTTCTGTTTGAACCACTAGCCTTATAAAATCAGTGATCTCTTTAGTGATCTTTCTCATTGAGTGTCTATTCTTTTTCAGGAATGATGGTGACTCTCAACAACAACAACAACAATAATAAAAGTGTCAAAATTACGACACTTCCGATGTATGTGCTCCCCAGGCACAACTGTCTCAGCATGAAGTAGAAGTAGTATCAGTTGGTCCCTCACATCTGGTTAAATTAAGTTCATACAAGAGGAAGCCCATTTCAGTAGCTAGATCTACCCCAGAGATGTATGAACAGTGTGGCTTCATGTGAAACCTCTTTGGCAGCCAGAGTTAGTAGTGATGGGAGGAATGGAGATCCGTCGGAAAGGGGCAGTGGTAGAAGTTTGCTAGCGGAGGAAGGATTTAAAAAACAAAACAAAACAAAAAACTAGTGCCTCCCAGTAATTCTTGCATTTCATTTAGACTGGCACTGCCAGTGGCTGCCTGGGCATTGTAGTATATACTCTCCTGGGCAGCCACTGACTGTACAGATGCTACACTGGGATATGGAACTAGACCCCCAGGGAACTTCAGGAGTGAGTGGGGAGAGCTTCCTGACAAGAATGATCCCTGGATGCATGAGATTCCCCAATGGAAGCTTTTGGGAAACTTACAGTATTTTTTCTGGTCTGGGCCTATAAGCGGTTCCATCCACCACCATAGCACCCATGGGCATCAGAACATGATTTGCTGGGGTCTTTGTCTCAAGAACCCCTTTTTAACCACTCTTTTGGCCTTGCAAAGGCCTTTCAGTCTGTTTTCTGTGGCCAAGCTCTCTTACCTCCTCTTAAGTTCAGTTCCCTTCCATGGTAATGAAAGGCCAACTAAACATCCAAACAAATGATTCTTCTGTCCCCCTTTGGGCTAAGCTGAAGTTCTATGCTCTTTACCCCTACTCCTGGGTACTGCAGAGTTCTTCCATGCTTCTTAAGTTTCACACTGCGTCCCAGGACTTTTCCCCTAGCAGCAGTTCTTCCTAGCATGTTTCCCCACTGCCTCCCCTCCCCATGGGCTCTGGGAGCTTCTCCCAGTAACCTCCCTAGTTCTTACAAGCCTACCTTCAGGGCTTCCTACAGGAGCCTAGCCTTCTCCTTGTAGGCCCTCTTCAGCCTGCCTTCTCCAGGCTCTTTCCAGCAAGACAAAGCTCTCAAGATACTCTCTCTTAGGTCTCCTCCTTTGATGGCCTTCTCCTGTTTCTGTGTAGTCCTGCCTGACCCTTTCACAGCTGGGATCACTAATTGTAATTGGGTTACCAGATCAGAATCAGCTGCTACCTCACAGGCAAGACTAGGCCCAACTTCCCGTTAAAGGCCAGACAGACAGCCTATGACATGATCTATGTAGGTTTATAGGCTTACTACCTCTACTCCTTGACAATTTCTCATCTGGACTGATTTCAATGAAACTATGGGCTTGTCTTCACTACCGGGGTAAGTCAACCTAAATTACGCTACTCCAGCTATGTGAATAATGTAGCTGGAGTTGACGTAGCTTAGGTCGACTTACCCCGGTGTCTTCACTGCGCTGCGTCGATGGGAGACACTCTCCGGTCGACTTCCCTTACTCGTCTCAGAGAGCTGGAGTACCGGGGTCGACCGGAGAGTGCTCTTCCTTCGATTTAGCAGGTCTTCACTAGACCCGCTAAATCGATCCCTGCTGCATCAATTGCAACAGCGCTGATCTCCCGAGTAGTGGAGACCAGCCCTATGCCCACTTGTTTTGGCTGAGGATGTGAGACCCTCCTATGTGTTCAGATACAAATGTTACACAAATGATCAGTCTTTTGTACTGAGCTACAGTGATGCCATTTATGATTGTCAACTCACAGTTTGGAGGGAAGTTTGTTCATTTATTTTGATACTATCTGTGTCTCATAACACCCACTATGATCAAAGTTACCTATCACTCTCCAGACCCTAAGCCAGATTATCCCATCCCAACACACATTCATTTCTGAATTGTTGAAAAGCTTTTGTGAAATGATAAAAGTGGAAAATATTCTCTGTTAATTAATTTGATCCACCCCATTCTTTTGCATGTTCTTGCTTTGAAAGGGAAGATCCTCATTCCTTTCTTCCTTATTTGTCTGTATATATGTGATAAATATTATTTTGTCAGTACTAGGAATGGATTTTACTAAGAAGCAACAAAATTATACATTAGAGATGGGAAAAAGACTTCAATTCAATCCCTTCTTCCCAGGTTCAGAATTTTGCCCTAACATATATTTATTATTTGTATTGTGCCTAGGAGCCTTCATCATGGACCGCGTGCTGTACAAACACAGAACAAAAAAACAGTAGTCTGCCCCAACTGCAGCTTTGTCCAGTCTAGTTTTAAATATTTCTTGTAATGAGGTTTCCTCCAATTCCCTTGTGAGATTTTCCCCCCACTCTGATCTCATAGTTAGCAAGTTCTTCTGAATTTAAGTTTACATTTCTTTTAGTTGATTAAAACAGACTAATGGGATGAAATTCTTTGTACCATCCTGAATAGTTCCTCTACAATACAAGTTGTTGGAAAGTGACAAAAAACTGAAGATTTTTAATTTTGCATAAAATTACAAATTTGCATAAAGTACTGTCTGATTAAATAAGGGCACCAGCTTCTCCCAAAACTGTGTCCCTCCAGCTTCACATGTGCCTATCTTCAAGCCTCATATCAATTAGTTATACACCCCTACTATCCCAACAGCAATCTATTCAGACCTCAGCCTCACATGAATCATTGTGCTCCCAGCCCCAAATAAATGTGAGGACCCCCATCAGTCTGCACATCAACTGTACACCCCCAATCCCAAACCAATTAATTTTGTGCTCCCTGCAACCCTCATACTTGCTCCAGGCCCTCCACCACATCAGCTCTGCACCATCCCAGACCCACCCACATCTTGCCCCCTAGAGCATGTCTGCTCCTCCCACAGCAGTGAATATTCTTCAGCCCACTCTTAGACCTGGGGCAGCTCCAGGGTCTCCTTCCCCCATTTCCCAGGCCTGGTGTTGCAGGAGGTTGTTGTTGGAGGACCAAGGGAGAGGGAAGTGAGAGAGAGAAGAAACAAGCCATTTTTTCACAGGAGGGGAGGGGGAAAGAGGGGAGCGGAGTCCCTCTGAGCTACAGGGCTATTACTGCTCCCTCCCCTCTTATAAAAATGGTATCTGCAGCTTCCTCTCCTCTCCCAAAAAACTCCTCATGAGAGCATTGGGGAGGGAAGGAAGCTTAACTGCTCTCATCTTTGATTGGTTGCCTTTGCCAGGATGTGGGGAAGGCAACCAATCAGAGGCTGTTTTCCCTATAAACAAGTGGGTTTTTCCTGCAGCCCCCTTCGGGGACCTGGAAAACCACTCTATAATTCTGAGAACCCAGAGTCTGTCTCTTTCTAGTGCCAAAGCCTAATAATCAAATATAGTATTAATGCTAGCCTTGTGTGAGCTATTGCAAATAGAATTACACCCATGCTAGGGTTACAAGAAAGTTGACAAAACTGCAGTTATAGGTGAAGAAAGCAGCAGTGCCAAGAACGGCCATAAATAGAGCTGATGCTGTGGGTTGTTCTTCCCTTCATCTCACTAACCCACATTGGTATTGGGGAAAACAGCTAATTTTTCAAGTTTCTGATTCTGAAAAAAATTCCTTCTGTCTAGGTATTTATCAGCTGCTGAGCTGCCTCGTTTTTCCTCCTGGTCTGAGCGGTAGATACAATAGCTGTAGGTCAATACATATGCTAATCACATGGGCTAAAGATGGAATTGGTTCTGCCAATCCTAACTAATAAGTACTCAGAACTGAGTTATAAGTTCACTGAAAACCTTTATTATATTGTGAATTACTTTATGAAAAGCAGAAAAATAAAAATTGGCCCTTCTCAACCTCTCCACTGAATCCCATGTCTTTGTTTTTTTTATACAGAAAGATACATGTAGTCTTTAAAATCGTTATGTAGGAGTTTAGCCCCATCATCCTCATTCAAATCAGTCAGTGTCATGAGGCTAAAGCCTCACAAAGCATTTTGAAAATTCTTCCACATCTTCTTTCAAATGGAGGACACTATAGTCTCTATATTAGAGGTCCCTGCAGATACATCTGGAAACAGTCCTCTCCTGTGGCCTGGATTGACTTATATACACCTCTACCCCTATATAACGCGACCCAATATAACACGAATTCAGATATAGCGCTCCAGGGGGGTGGGGCTGCGCACTCTGGTGGATCAAAGCAAGTTCGATATAATGCGGTTTCACCTATAATGCGGTAAGATTTTTTGGCTCCCGAGGACAGCGTTATATCGGGGTAGAGGTGTATATCACTATTAAACCAGTATAGGTTGAATTCCATCTGGGGACCTCAAGTACTTCACATACAATTAAGTGTCTATGAGACAGGCAGAAGTGTTACTACATCCTGTGGAAGAACTAGGCACAGAATCTAGAATCAGGAAATGGACTTTTAATTCAAATTGATAATGGACATGAGTGGTGTTGTAACCGTTTTGGTCCCCAACAGAAGCTGGCCTAATAATAGATATTATCTCACTCACCTCTCTCTGAGTGTCCTGGAAGCATTTGTGTTAATTTGACCAGCTAACCACCTTCTCAATTTACCTTTACTCTTTTTTTATTTACAAGAAAGAAATGTATGTTAGAGTCATTCTAAATCATTTTAGGGTGATTTTCAAAAGCACACAGTGTTAGTCTAACTTTGCCCCACTGAAGTCAGTGAGAGTTTTATCATTGACTGAAATGGAAGTAAAAATAGGCTAAATGCTGAGTGCATTGGAAAAATCATACCCTAAGGTCTAACATGTTACATTGTATGCTCGCCATTTCCCTAGCTATGTATGTTAGTTTTAGAGAATCACATAACAGGGGTCATTAAGGTGTAGACAGATCACTCAACACAGTTCACATAAGATCAACACTTCAATTAAATCCATACTTCAAGCAGGTCACGCTTTGAGTACATCAATGCCAAAACTAATTATTTTTTATTGTATTGACTCCACGGGGGCCTCGCTCTACCCTTGGGATGAAATATAACCTTCAGAAAATGTGAGTTTCTGGAAAGGATTTGAAGATTAGCCCTTCAGCCAAATCCATCTGTCTTCAAAGCAGATATTTTTCAGTGGATTTCAAATATTTAGCAGCATTTCAGTCATCCAGCAGCCGCACTTCACAATTAACTTTTGCTGCTCTTCTCTGCTATAGCTTGCCCACAAGAATGTTATCATTTCAAAGATGACAGCAGGGAAGCACGAGTAATTTATTTGGTCCCATATGGATTATTCAATACTCAATTGGTCACTACAAGATCAAAAAGACAGATCTTCTGTAACTTTTACCCTTGTGACAAGGTGATGAACTCTCTACTTTTAATGTCTTTTTTGCTGGTTTACATGGAAATGATGTGATTTTTGTACTAAATACAAATAAATAGAAATTAGTAATTAATTGACTTGGGGGAAGCTCAAAAGGTTGGGTGATTTGGTTTAAGTTTGAAAAAAGCAGCCGGTGCCTGATTTAAGAATAATTATATTGAGACCTATTAGAAACATTTTAGTTAGACAAATAATCACCAGCTAAAGAAAAATTGTATTGTTTGCTTTAGTACATCTTTAATAGCAGAAGTATGTGGAGATTTTCTCCAGTCAAAGTGCTCTTCCAAGTCTCAAAAGATAAACTGTAAATAGTTCGACTTAGAAATTCTATTTAGGATAGTTATTGGATAGTACTGATGGTGACAGGAAAAGTGAGAAAACTATTATTGCCTGGGGTAGAATTGCTGAACTTTTTGAAATAAATATTCTTTTTACCACAATATGCTTACCTAGAAATAGCAATCATCCGCTCATTTTGACTGGAGTATCCCTCCCAGAGCTTAAGTCCGTCAGTGCTAAGATATGTGCATGATTAAATATGAACTGGGAGGGTGTGGCTTCACACATTCATTTAAACATCTGAAAGCACTGTTTGGTCTATGCAACTGCACCACAGGAACATAAACAACTTGGCTATAAGATTGAAAGCTGACTGAATTCCCTGAAGCAGGAAGTCTTAATAACAATCTATACAAATGGAGAACATTAAAATTGCTGCAATTATCACCACCTCAACTGAACTGAAATTAAATTCAGCTTGTTTGTCAAGAAAACAGTATCTTCACTCAGAATGAAAAAGAAGCAAAACAAAAAACACTCCCCCGGTTGCTTTTGTAGCCTTGTTATGTAACTTGTATCCCTGGGGACTGAGCAGTAATTTATGAGAAAAGTATAATTAGGGCTTCTGATTTTAGGTTTTAACTGATAAACACCGGAAACAACTCACCGTTTCTGTTGTTTTATCTCAGGGCTTGTTTACATGAAGCAGTAATGCAGACTACAGAGGTATAATTTCTAAAACACATTTACATGATAATTGATCCATGTAGACCCTTCTGGTGTGCACTAAGACTATGTCTACACTATAAGAAAACACCCACAGGCTGGACCAGGTTCACTGACTCAGGATCACAGGACTCAGGCTGTGGGGCTACAAAATTGCAGTGTAGACATTCAGGCTAAGACTGGAGCTTCGGCCCTGAGACCCATGATGGGAGCAGGGTCCCAGGCATCAGCCCAAGGCTGAATGACTACACTGCAGTTATATAGCCCCACAGCCTGAGTACCATGAGCCCAAGTCAGCAGACCTGGGCCACCTGTGGATGTTTCATTGGGGTGTAGACATACCCTGAAGGTTCCCTAGTCACTTTAACATAGTGCTGTTTCGAATAGCACTATGTTACAGTGCACTAGGGAACATTACAAAGAGATTAGTCATTATATTTAGTATATGTAGTAAGAGTAGATGCCAGGTGTCCAGTTTTCAACCAAGCACCTGGTCAAAAAGGGACCCTCCCCAGCCTGGTGAAAATGAGCAAGTGAGTGAGGGTGGGGAAGAGTGAGCAATGGAGGGAGGGAGGGAGCGGGACAGGGCCTCAGAGAAGGGGCAGGGCAAGGGTGCTCGGTTTTGTTTGGTCAGAAAGTTGGCAACCCTAGGCCCTGAAACATAAGCCTTGTATCAGAGGCCTGGTATGAGGCCTGGGCTAAAGTAGTCAAGTTAAATTGTGAGCAAGAGGCAGGCCCTGCTCACAGAATCTGGCAAGAACAGGGCTGATACTGCAGAAACACATTCTTAAGTAGTGCTAGACACACGAATATATATGGAAACACATTCCAGAAGGGTGGTACCAGAATACCTCGATACCAGCACATTCCCCAAAGATAACAGGAACACCCTGACCCATCCTAAAGATAAGGTCAGGATGAGAGCATGATGGATAGAGATGTTTTGATCAAACCAACATGTACAAGGCAATGGGTGGCACCCTAATACATCAAGGGTAATACGTAACTTGTTCGTCTTGGTGTATAAAGATGTATCTCAGAGGGAGTGTCTTTGGGCAGCCGAGGGGGCTGTGGAAAGTCCCACCACTGCCTGAGCTGCGTCCATTGTCATGGGCATACGTGTAGTAGTGGTCCCGTAAAGTCTGTGGGATACTAATACCATGCTTCATCGACAATAAACCTGGCTGGGTGCCTTCGTACCTTAATGGATTTTGTGGTCATTGGGCTTGAGGTCTGCTGTGCCAACTGTCTGCAGAGAGCTGGGACAGCACATAGGGAGAACACACACATGCAGCCGAACATCTAACCACAGTGTATATTGTAACAAATAATATATGTTACACATTACAGTATATACAAAAAGAAAGCCCCAAGACCCCCAATTTTTTGACCTTTATATAAAACTCAGATTGCTAAAAATAAACCTCCCCAAATGAAATGAATAAAGCCCCAAAACCAAAAGTCCTAAATATAATGCTTTATGATCCATAGCTTCAATTTTGTGTCTGATTGACGAAGCACTTTCTCAGTCCTGGAGACAGTGGGCAAAAACCTAGTTAGGCTCCTAAACCCATTTTTAGGTTTCTAAATATAAAATTGCCTGATTTTCAGAATTGCTGAGCATCCAAAAATCCATTTGAAGTCACTGGGAGCTGCAGGTGCTCAGCACCTTTGATTATCAAACACCTTAATTGTGGGTGACTAATTATAAGTTTAGGAACCCAACTGTAGGCACACCCATTTTGATCACAAATCAATTCGGCTTCCCCTCACTGCTGATACTGTATGTGGATTCATAGTCTTTCCTTGGTCTATCTGAACACTTGATTGACCATAGGTCATGCATTTTAAACATCTGGCCTTCATCTCAGTTGTAAAACTATTTGTGTGGGTAGCACTTTTGCATGTACACTTTTGAAAATTTGCCCCCAAAATCTGAAAGGAACTATAACAGATCAAATTTGACACCAAAATTAGGTTTTGTAAAAATAAGCTGTTATAAAACCTAAATCCAGCAGAGGTTTCAAGGCGTCTTTTTAATTCCAAACTGAAAACATTTTTAAAGATAAACAGATAAACATTCTGCTGGAATTTTGGAAACCCAGTCACTGCTGCATTGTGCTAATGCAGGAGACTCTAAAACGGCAATTGACTAAAATCTGAAAATAAGTACGTGTCAAGGGCTCTAATATTGCAAACCCTTGTGTATCTTCTGAATTTACACACAAGTAGTTCCACTGAAGTATAGTTAAGCATGTGCAGGTTGGAAGAATTGGGTTTAAAATGCCTAATCTAATGTCGCTATCTAGAATGAGAGAAATGAAAATGATAAATTAACATCTTAAATAGGGAAAAGAAAAATGAATTTTAATTTTTTTAGCTTTCATAATCAGAGGTAGTTTTTGTAATATAGGTAATAGAGTTTGATTTTAAAATATGATTTTTAACCAGATAGCATTCCTTTAATGGACAAAAAACAAAATGACTGAACAATCGTCCATAAAAAAAGAACAGCGTGATCATACAGGTGGAATGGCAGGGACAACATTATCTAATATTCAGTTTCATCAGCTATTGTGGACACCAAGCTCTCACTGAATCTCTCCAAGCCAGGCCTTTTTATTAGTGGGAGTATAAAGGAAAAATCTTCATGCTATCATGAAGTTTGCGCAATTGTGAGATTTTTTTATTTGTTAAATAATAAAAGCAAGTATTTGGTATTCAAATGTATAATAAAACTCTCTCTCTACTGAAGATTTTATACACATTAGTTTTTGAAAAAAACATTTGATTCCAATTAATTAAAATGAACACACACAAGACATTTAAATTGAGTAGAATTCCATTTATGACTTAATGTGCATACAGCACTGTAGTTTAACTAAACTCCTGTTCTGAATTTGGACATACAGAGAGGCAAAGATTGGGGTTTTGGAGGGGATTGAGGGGAAAGAGGGACTATATGCCATTGAAAACTAGAATTTTTAGCAGGGATCATGATACAGCCTTCTGTACAGCATAACAATTATAATTATTGGAGTGTGCCTGTTATACTACAATGGGTCAGATTCAGCCCTAAATCAGAGATTTTAAGGACAGAAAGGATCATTATAATCTAGACTGACTTCCTGCATAACATAGGCTAAACAACTTCAAAGTAAACTCCAAATCAAGCCCAAAATGTCTCTTTGAGCTATAGATATCTTTAGAAAGATATCTGGTCTTGGTTTAAAGACTTCAAGTGATGGAGAATCCGCCACATCCTAGGTAAATTGTTCTGTTGGTTAATTAACCTCACTGTAAAATAATTGCACCTTATTTCTAATCAGAATTTGTCTAGCTTCAGTTTCTAGACATTTGATCTTCTAATGCCTTTGTCCGTTAGACTGAGAGACCTCTATCATCAGAAATCTTCTCCCCATGTGCATATTTATAGACCATAATCAAGTAATCTCTTAACCTTCTCTGATAAGCTAAATTGATTAAGCTTTTTCAGTCTGTCCCCTTAAATCAGATTTTCCAGAACTCTAATCATTATTGTAGCTATCTTTTGAACGCTTCCAATTTGTCAACATCCTCTTTGAAGTGTGAACATCAGAACTGTATACAGAATTCTAGTAGTAGTCTCATTAATGGTGCTCAACTAAAGGTACCTCAATTAAAGATACTATCCTCTCCCTACTCCTGCTTAATATTCCCCTTATACATACAAGGTCTGTGTTCTTCATCTTAAATAAAATCTTTTTCAGTCACTGCATTCCAGGACACATTCTGCAATCTTTAAATTTGACCTTTATTCTTTGTTAATAGATGGATGATATTGCATTTGGCTGTATTAAAGCATGTTGTTCAAATGAGGCCACTTTACCAAATAATTTAGGTTGACCTGTATAACTGACCTTAGCAGTAATGATTTTATGTATTCTTCCAAATCATTGATGAAGATATTTAAGATAAGCAGTGGGACTTTATTACATGTGCCCTATTGGGTGGCAATTCCTTATTTATCGTTACTTCTTTAGTTCCAGTTACTTTGTTTTTAACCCATTTAATATGTGCTGCATTGTTATTGGATAGTACTATTTTTTTTAGTCAAATACCATGCACTTGTTACACTGACATACCCCAGTCACTGGCAGGCAGGATCAAACCTAGGACCTTTGAAGCCTAGTATATGAGGCTCTACTGCATGAGCTAAAAGTCATCTGCCTCTTAGATAAGGCTGTAGCACACTCATCAATCTTTAAGTGGTCTCAGTGCCACTAGAGAGGGACATAGTGCCACACCAAGTAGGCATGCGTTACACACTACCAGGTGAAGTGCCTTGCAGAAGTATATTTTATCAAGTTACTTTTTTCCAACCAAATTTGTAATTTCATCACAAAAGCAATATTAAGTTTGACTACACTTATTTTCCACAAAACTATGTTGACTGAGTTATCTAGAATGAGTGTGTATGTGTGTGTAGACAAAGAAGACAGCCATACTGGTTCATGATGGAGCATATAGTAAGCCCATTTCTGCACTTTCTACTCAGGCAAAACTTCCATTTAAATCCTTCTTTTACAGGTTTGGTAATAAAATTTGTACAAAAGATACTGGGAAATGGACTGGATTTGACTCTCATTTATACTGATGTAAACCAGGAGTAACTCTGTTGAAGTCAGAGGAAGTCAAGGTAAAACCAAAATGAGAAAAAACAATCAAATACAATAAAAGTATACAAGATACCCACTTTGAAAATGATTTTCCTGGGCAATTTTTCTGCATTACTGTGGCATTTTCAGAAAACATTCATAGATGTTAAGTCCATTGAGATCATCCAATCTCCGTCATATGTCAGGCTGCTGAAGATCAGCAATTCATGCATTAAGCGCAAAGACTTGTGCTTGAATTAGAGCAGGTCTTTTAGAAAGACATCCAATCTTGATTAAAGACCTCAGCTGATGGAGACTCCACCACATTCCTTGATAAGCTTCTCTAGTAGTTAATTATCCTCACCATTAAAAAAAAAAAAAGTGCCTTATTTCCAGCTCTGTTGGGTTTTTTTTTGTCATCTCTGAATCCTTATTGACTTGTTTCCTCACAGTGAACACTATATTGGTTACTTTTGTATTATTTACATGGTGTAATCAGACTGCAGTAGGACATGCACACCTGCCTCAGTTTCCCCTTTATATGGCCTATGCAAAAGAATGTTATGTCTCTGTGGCACATTTAATCCCTTTCATTCATAAAAAGTTCCACAGATCTCTCATAGTAGAGACAGTACTTCTCAAAACCCCAAAATGTCTCATTGCAGCGGCTCTTCAATCCCATTCAAGAGTCACCATTTCCAGGTTAACCCACCCAAGAGTCATTAACAACTGTGTCTCAGTTCCTTTTAGCCCCTGTCCCAGGACCCCACTCTCCAGGCCTCCTGCCTGAGAGTTACAAAACCTACTTCTCTCCCACAAGTAATCTCCTGTAGCTCCATGCCAGGTGTCCCATGAGAAGGCTCCCGGCAGGGTTCCACTCAGCCAGGCTTCTCTGCCTGTGATTCCTACTCCTGCTGCTGTTCAGTGGAACCTCCCTCCAGAATCAACCCCTTGTTTGTGGGTGCCTCCTACAGCTCTTCACTTAGGTCTTCTGCCTGTTGGCCCCCTATTCTCCCCAGGTCTTCTTGCCTGTGACTCCTACCCTGGCTCTTTGGGACCTCCCTCCAGAATCAACCACTTGCTTCTGGGCCTGGCTTACGCTGAGCATGCTGATTCTTCCCCTCATTCCGAGGGGCCTCTGCCCAAGGCTTCCTGCAACATGGCAGGTTCCCCAGCTCTAGCCAGTGCTTCAACAGTTTCTCTCCGAACCATCACCAGCATCTCACAGTTACAGCTGCTCTCCTTCTGGATTCCTGTAGCTCTTTCCCTCAGGCAACTCTCTGCCACCCCTCCTGTATCATCTCTAGTCCCAGGCAGGTATCACCTACCCCACCTGACTCTTTCAGTCTCCTTCTCAGGTAGCTCTCAACTACCCTTTTCTATCTTTCCTCTTCTCAGGCCCAGGTGCCTTCACTTAAACCCAACTGGGAGGCTGGTGCTGAGTCATAGGTGCACTGCACCCTGCTACCTATTAAAGGAGACAGTCACTCTGTGATACGTGGAAGAGACATAGTGCAGAAAAAACAAATTCTCACATTCAACTGCATTAAAGGAAAATGTAAAACTAATGGGAAACAAGTATACCAGGAAATTAAGAACTCCGGTGAAACAGAAATTCTATATACAATACTAAGGCCTAGGCACAATAAAGCACCTCCTACATTATGTTTCTCAATGCAACCTCACATATTTGGTTACTGGAGGATATGTGGTAATATTTCTCCTTTCAGTCTTGTAGCTTTTACTGTTCCTCAACAACTTTTAATGTATGTGGGGGCAGGGAGGAGGGGGCTGTATTTTGCATATATGAATGATCCAGTATAATTAATTTTCAGAGAAACGGAGTCTGAAGTAAAACCATGTAGCAATAGAACAATAAGTCATTGCATAAGAAAGGAAAAAACATAACTATGACAGCTTCTAATTGTATTCATAAATTTTAACAGCCCCTTTCACAGTATAATTTATTAACCTTCTTGGAAGTCTTGTCTTTTTCACTAGAAGCATTGATATTCCGTCCTGGAGAATTATGACAGCAAGTACTGTAGTTGTTTTTAGGCATTTAATAGTGGTTGTGAGAAGCTGCTTGAGGGAACAGCATGAGAATACTGATTTGCTTTTTAGGTTTTAAACAGTTTTTTCCTTTTCTGAAGTTGCAAAGATTCAGTAGAAAACTGTCTATTCAGTTGCTGAAGTTTTATATGATGCACTCACTAGACTAGGCTGCTCGTTATCTGCAAGATTTTAAGTGAAGAACTTAGCACAGAAGACAAATAAGCTTGGGGAAATAGCTTCATTCTGAGCTCTATGTAGGCCACTAACAAATCTTTAAAAATTCTTTTTACTTGGTTTGCTGTATGAAACTAGTATAGATCTTTTCTTCCTGAAGACAAATAAGTAGGAGAAAAAGCATTTAAAAACTTTTTGCTGGTTTGGTTTTTCACAAAACACTCTCTAGGATAACTTTATTATATTACTGAAAAATGTTCCAAGTTTTTAATATTTCATTTTACCAGGGCAGGGGGAAATGTACCCTCTGGTACTCAATACTTTCTCCTTCACAGTAGCCCGAGTTGTGCAAACTTTTGTTTTAATTCTTTAAAAATAAGATAAAAGAAACTCAAATCAGTATATAAGTTAGAAGCACTATATCAGACTAGTGGACTATGAAAAATTAATTTTATTTCAAGTGTGGGAGTGACATTTATGGGAGAAAGTTGGGCTACAATGAAAAAAAATCAAGTGTATGGGAAGAAGGGAGAAGGGTTGTCTTCTAAACTATCAAATATAGGTATTTTTTTTGAAAGGACAATCTAAGTTTGGGGTCTTTTAGCAGAAGCTTTAATGTGCTAAACAAATTAAAAAGAAATAAGCAATGTATAGTGAGTAGGTAGAGAACATAAGAATAGCCATACTGGGTCAGATCTATGGTCCATCTACCCAGTATCCTGTCTCTGACAGTGGTCAATGCCTAATATTTCTAGGAGTTGGTGGTTTAGGGATACCCAGAGCAATGGGTTGTGGTCCCTGACCATCTTGGCTAATAGCCATTGATAGACTTATCCTCCATGAACTTATCTAATTCTTGTTTGAACTCAGTTATACTTTTGGCCTTCACAGCATCCCATGGCAATGAGTTCCACAAGTTGACTGTGTGTTGTGTGAAGAAGTAGTTCCTTTCCTTTGTTTTAAACAAGCTATAATATTGTCCTTGTGGCAGGGCTGACTCACTCCTGCCTCTGTTCAAGTCCACAAAACTCTGAGACTTTTCTTCTGGTAAAACAGCAGAATATTAGTTTCCACCACCACCCTCTGCTCCTGAGGCAAGCAGGGAAGATTGAGCAACCTGCTGTTACCCAACCCGGCCAGGACCCCTCTTGCTGCCTCACTGGCTGCTGCCTGGGAGTTTGCTGCCTTCCTCCCAGAGAGAGCGCCAGTATCAACACCACTACCGGGCCTTTCCTCGCTGGTTGCCCACTGCTGTCGGAGAGGAGGAGGCTGTCGCGGAGCTACTATCGCTGCTGCTGTTACGATAGTGACTACTGCTGTTACCAGGACTGAGTCTTTTGTTCCATCGTCGTCTCCGCCAGTATTGCAGCAGCTGTTGTTGCTGCTGTCGTCAGGGAGCCTGGGACGGGGGGGGAGGGGGACCCCCCAGGCCGTCTTCTCCCCTGCTACCACCATGTTCCCTGCTGGATTCCCACAGACCACCTGGGACTGCCTCCACTTGCCAGACCAGTTCCTTGCCTCCACCCTGATTGCTACCTGGGACTCCGACAGCAGCTGAAACTTTTTGCTCACAAGTGCACGTGGGTGCACATGCCCCACGCTTGGACTTGACCTTTCCCCTGCTCAAGGCCACTGTGCCCATTGTGGCACTGGCTGGTGCTGAGTGGCCGGGCCCCGAGTCTTTGAGTGCACCCCTCTCCGAGGCAGGGCGGCTGCCCCTCCTACAATCTGGGGACGACCTGGCTGAAAAATTTGTGTATTGGTATCCTGTTAAAAATACATACTAAAATGCATGTGCAAATTTGTTTGCCCATCTCTTTCCCGTTTTTTTGCACTTGTATGGCACACAAAGTTAGCAAAAATGGGCCTGGGCAATGACCTTGAGTTCTTCCTCATAACATTTGAACAAGTGGCTCAGGCTGCCTGGTGGCCATAGTTGCATTGAGCCATCCAGCTGGCCCCTTTCCTCATCAGACTCCACCCTACCAAGAAATAGAGGAGACGGATGCGCAGAACTACCAGAAACTCAAAACAGTTACCCTTGATTATTTAGATATTATGAAGGAACCCCACCACTGCTGTTTCCGAGCTGAGAAGTACCCACCAGGAGCATGACACCACATGCTGTCCCAGCGTTTGAGGGACCACTGCTGGCCCTAGTTGAAGCCAGAATCCCAGACAGGGGTACAAGTAGCTGAACTTTTGGTGGAAAAGTTCATGTGCATTGTACCTGGTAGGAGAAAGGCCTGGGTGTTAAAACATTGCCCAGAGATGTTGGCAGAGGTGGAGAATTATATGGCTGCTGATAGCCCACCAGTGACACCAGGGAGCAGTGTAGAGGGATTGAGAGGATCTGACCAAACACATGCTGGGATCAGTTGAGTGGAGGGACCACCTCAGAGTGGGCCTCTAGAAACAGATTCAGCAGCAGCAGCAGCAAGGAATGCAGCAAGCGTGCAGGGGCATGTCCCAAGCTCATCAGAAAGTTACAGTCATCTAGAGAGGCATTACTTCATGTAATCCCAGACACCCATCAGATGCATTGGGAAGACCAAACAGAGGC
Source organism: Platysternon megacephalum (assembly GCA_003942145.1). Lineage (NCBI taxonomy): Eukaryota > Metazoa > Chordata > Testudines > Platysternidae > Platysternon > Platysternon megacephalum. The sequence goes on from QXTE01000075.1 coordinate 5,453,126, forward strand.
TGTTGCTCCTGCAGCCCTAGGGGTATGCTTCCTCTGAGACTGTCCCTACATGAAATGTAATGATGGGCAAGTATGGTCAACTGAGATTCAAGCTCAGAAGAAGTGGTCAGACAAGCTAGTGGTGCCTGTACAAATCAATGGCTTAGTAGACTCCAGCGGTGGACAGACAGTAGTATGGTAACAATTAGTTAGACAGCAAGGCAAGGCTGGGTAGACAGTGATGCTCCAGTATATACAGGGAAATGTGAAACCCTACTTAGCATGAAACATACAACTGTTGGTGGGGATTCATACAGCAACCTTCTTGTCAGGTTAGCCTCTGCCTTAGCATACCCAGCCATACTAGAAAAGGATTGGCAGTATTTCCAAGAAGCCCTAGATGAGTATGGAAGATGCCTTGCAAAAAGATCAGTCCCTTTTGGCAGTTGGAGACAAGGCGGACCAAGCTGAATTGGCTAGGCAAGGCGAACAACCTGACCCTGATGAAGGGCCCTCAGGGTGTGGGAATGCACCATACCGGGTCTCAGTGACCTTATTGAGACCGTCTCTGGCACTACTAATCTTGCCCAAAACACTGATTGAAACAGTGAGCCAACCCCATGCTTACTGAGCCTTCAGTCAGCTCCCTGTGGTAAATGGCAAACCTCTGGAACACCAAGTACTCTGGGTGAGCAGATATACCGTGTCAAGCGAGATAAACAGACAAATGAAGTCAGGCCCCAACTTCTGGTCCCTACCATATACTAGAAGTAGGTGATGGGGCTAGCCCATGCGTAGAGTACCCGAGGAGGGAGAAAACTCTCGACCGAATCACCATCCATTTTATTGGCCTTGTATCTATAAAGATGTGAGCCACTACTACAGCTCTTGCCCAGAGTTTCAGTTAATAGGCCCCAGGGGCATCCCCAAGACACCTCATTCCACTTCCCCTCATGGATCTACCCTTTGAAAGGATAGGAATAGACTTGGTGGGGCTCCTGGAAGAGAGCTGCTGGCTTTCAGCACATTTTAGTCATCATAGATAATGACACGTCGTACCCTGAGGCCATTCCACTACAATTGACTAATCCAGCCACCATAGCCACTGAGCTTGTGACACAATTTTCTCTTGCGGGACTCCCTAAAGAAATCCTGACAGGTCAAGACTCTAATTTTCACGTCCCAGTTGATGAAGACTCTATGAAACCTATTGAAAGTTAAGATGCTGCAAATATTAGTCTACCATCCACAAACAGACAGCCTGGTAGAACGTTTTAATAAAACATTAAAATATATTTTCAGGAAGTTTGTGATCATGGACCCCAAACATTGCGACTAACTACTCCCACCTGTGCTATTCACCAGGATGTCCCTCAATCATCCATGGGCATTTCACCTTTCAAGCTCTCATATGGAAGACAACCCTGTGGCGTTCTAGACCTATTATGAGAGTCCTGGAAGAACAGGGCCCTCAGGGGACCAGTGTGATTAAATACGTTCTCCAGTTACAGAGACAACTTAAAGAACTGGGAGAATTTGCCAGAGAAAACCTTCTGCAGGCTGAACACAAATAAGAATCCTCCTGTAACCACGGAGCTTGGTCGAGAGAGTTTAAGCCAGGTGATGTGGTACTATTACTGCTACCCAGTTTGGAGTCTAAACTGTTGGCCTGTTGGCAAGGGACCTTCAAAGTGATTAGAAAGGTAGGTCCCATCAATTACGAAATCCGACAAAACCCAGGCCAAAAATTTATCATAAACCTTCTAGAAACCTGGAAGGCTAGGGAGGGACTTTTCATTTACCCCCGCCCCTCCAAACCCAAAGTAGGACCCCAGGCCCTGATAGAAAAAACCTCAGAGTCTGTAAAGATGGGTGCGATCTTACAACCTGAACAAAGGACTCAAGTCCAACAATCTTCTTGTCTACTCCAGGAACGACCCACTTAATCTCTCATTGTGTTGAAACAGCACCAGGGCAAAAAATGATGGAAAACCCTTGCCTCCCCACCCTGGAAAATGTGGGATGTAGTCCATCAGGAGCTTTACCCAAGGTCAGTCATGAGAGTGGTGGAGGTGTCATACAGCGAATGGAGGAGTCCCACTGTCTTGCTACCTAAGATAGACAGGATAGTATGCTTCTGTATAGACTTCTTCAAAGTCCAATGCAATATTTAAATTTGATACCTATCCCATGCTGAAGGTAGATGAGTTAATGTAGTGGTTAGGAGCAGCCAAGCATATACACCTCTACCTCAATATAACGCTGTACTCGGGAGCCAAAAAAACATACCGCGTTATAGGTGAAACCGTGTTATATTGAACTTGCTTTGATCCACCGGAGTGCGAAGCCCCCCCTCCTCCCCCCGCCCCGTAGCACTGCTTTACTGTGTTATATCCAAATTCGTGTTATATCGGGTGGCATTATATTGAGGTAGCGGTGTATCTACTATTGACCTTAACAAAGGTTACTGACAGATCCCCCTTAGCCAACTTTTCCCTGGAGTCCGGTGTTTCTCCACACCCTTTGAATTGTACAGTTTCCGTACCATGCCATTTGGACTACAAGATGCAGCCACAACTTTCCAGAGGTTGATGGATAAAATCTTGCAACCTCTTAACAATATGCTGCCACCTATCTATAGCCAGAATTGGAAGGGACCACCTGAAACAGGTAGCAGCAGTACTTCAATCCTTTGTGGACATGAGATTGACAGCCAATCCAGTGAAATGAATTTCACTAGCTGCAGCCGTTGGTGGACAAAGTGCATCTTTGAGCTGCCCTATCTCTTCGACAAAAAACCCAAGTGTGATGATTCCTGAGATTACCTGGGAACTACCAACATTTTGTCCTGGGGTTTTCCACCATTGTAGTACCCTTAACAGACCCCAAAGAAGAGAGCCACTCCAGGAAAATATGGCAGACGGAAAACTGTAACAAAGCCTTTAGACATTCAGGAGGTGTCTATGTATAGAACCTGCCCTTTTCAACCTGGATTGTTCAAAAGAGTTCCTTCTACAGACTGATGCCTCAGGTCTTGGGGCAGTGCTCTTGCAAAAATTTGAGGGAGAAGAACTATATATCAGTAGGAAGCTATTCCCCAGAGAGGGAGAGCATAGTCAGTCATAGAAAAAGAGGCCCTACCAGTAGATGGGCCGTAGGTGCCTTACATTACTATCTATTGGGGAGCCGCTTTTCATTCATTACAGACCATACATTGCTGTGATGATTTAATGCAATGAAGGAGATCAGCCCTTGAATAATGCATTGGTATTGGTCACTACAACTCTATAAGTCCATCACCAAGCTGAAAAAGCTCACTGGAATGCTGATTTTCCCCCATCCCCCATGATGGGGGAGCTCCTGCACATGACTAACACCCTTACTCCAATCCTAAACAGGAGGGTGTATGACAGGGTGCTTAAACCCCACAACAGCAATGAAGGGGTTAAAGAGTTGTGATGGGCAAGGCTGGACCCACTCCTCTAGCCATGTCAATCATGTCAAAAGGTGGAATAAGGTTTTAAAACCAGGCAGTTCCCAGCAGTTGCTGGGCAGCTCTGGAAGAGAGCAGACAGTGGTTTTGCAGCTCCCAAAGGAGATTCCTGGAAGACTTTGTGGGAACTGCCATTCCTGCTATACAGGAAGACCATTTAGCAGCTCTCCCTTATGCCTGCAAAGAGCCAATGACACTGGTATACTGGCTAGCTAGGATAGGTTTGGCAAACCTCAAGGTGAGCTTTTTAGGCAGCTAGTATTGCTAGGCTCTGCCCCTTTTGGGATTAGGGAATAGCAGACCATACAAAAGGCACCGGAGGAGTGGGACCCAAGATCCCTCCTCTTCAACATGGACCCTCTAATGCAATTCAAATGGACTGTCTAATGCAATTCGAATCATCGAGACCCCTACATAGTCGGGGGTGGGGGGGCACCCTATGGATTTTTCAGTGTCTGTACACTCAACTGTGACAGGGGGTCATGATCACCCTGCCCTTCCCATATTGCTAAATGTGAAGAGGGAGGAGCCTCCTAGTATGGAGAAAGGGTTCCGGTATGGAAAATGTTGGGAGCCATAGAATTAGCCCATAGTGCCAAGTTCTATAGTAGCTAGTAACTAACTCTTGGTATTAAATAGTAGGTTCGAAGGAACAGCGTTTAAGAGTGAAATGGTTAATAGTTGTGTGGGGGTGATGTGAGAGAAAATGAATGGAACTATATAAAATAAGCCTTGTTATCGACTCTAGGTTTGCTTTTTGTTTTCAGTTCTCTGGCAATACGTGCAATGACTGTTGTGCATGTCTGATGAGGGTGGGCCCCAATCCCATTTCGATTTAGCCCTGGGAAGGTTTAAAGTTTATGGTTTTAGTCATTTAGCTGATTTTCAGTCAGCGTCTCTCTGCCAAGTTCCAGTCCACTAAACAGCTAACAGTTCTTAAATATTGATTTATTCACTATGGTAATATTAGTATTCATTTACTGCACCTGCTATTCTGTGCTAAATATGTGTATATAGATGTGAGTGCCCCAATCAGCTAACATTCACTTCAATTAAGTGCTCATACAAATCTTCAGTTAAGCTAATTGTGCCTTAGTTATCGGAGGTCAGATTGAATTATGAAATAGCACTATGCTTCTGAAAGTAAATCCATCTTCTAGTTTCAGTCCAAGAATGCCAAATAAAGTCAGAAGGCTTATTCTCCACTGCCTTGTACTTTGTGCAGTCTTTTATACCTGTACAAAATAGGTGAAAAATAAAACCAAACCAGAATGACAGCATTTGACACATACTCGGCAAGTGATGTGGTGCCAACTTTTTTTAATATGGACCTCGCTCAAAATTTTCCTTTTTGGTTGGCTAACCATACAACACTCCTAGGGTAAAATACTCTTTGCCCTCAACCAAAATCCATACCTAAAAGAAACACGCAGACTATCAATTTCATTCTCTTCCTGTCCTCCAAACAAACAACTCTTTAATTCCATATTCTCGCTCCCAAATCACCAGTTCCATAGTCTCCCAAATCTATCTGTCCTGCATTCCCCATGCTCCCTTTGTCTTCCCAGGACATCATGCAGGCTCATTGATGTATCTCTGCTACCAGGCCACAGTTGTCACAGCGGAAGCAGTAATGGTGACAGTCTTTTTTCCATGCTACTAGAGGAAACAGATATCATAAGATTCACCAACAAATCAAAACTGAAAATAGCTTTTAAAAACAGTATACACTTTAAATTGCCACAAGCCTTGTCCTGCTGTGCAAGTAGTTTTTTTCCTGTCTTTTGGATTGTGTGATGAGGTACACAAACTCTACGCTGGGTCAGAAGGGGAGATCATTGTTTCAAATGATCATATTAAATCCATTTTTGTTAGTGAAGATGAAGATATTAAACAACCAGTGTTTCCGGAAGCAGGGAAGCCACACAAAACAATGAAATAAAGTGTCGGAAGAGTAGCCATGTTAGTCTGGATCTGTAAAAAGCGACAGAGTCCTGTGGCACCTTATAGACCAGGGGTCGGCAACCTTTCAGAAGTGGGGTGCTGAGTCTTCATTTATTCACTCTAATTTAAGATTTTGCGTGCCAGTAATACATTTTAACGTTTTTAGAAGGTCTCTTTCTGTAAGTCTATAATATATAACTAAACTATTGTTGTATGTAAAGAAAATAAGGTTTTTAATATGTTTAAGAAGCTTCATTTAAAATTAAATTAAAATGCAGAGCTCCCCGGACCGGTGGCCAGGACCCGGGCAGTGTGAGTGCCACTGAAAATCAGCTCGTGTGCCGCCTTCGGCACGCGTGCCATAGGTTGCCTACCCCTGTTATAGACTAACAGAAGTATTGGAGCATAAGCTTTCGTGGGTGAATACCCACTTCGTCAGACGCATACCACAATATTTCTGGCATGGAAGAATTTGTTCCTAACACACAAAAATGAGTAAGCCCTAGTGGGTGTGTGGGGGGTGGGGAGTTATACCCTGTTAATTCTGGGAAACTTCCTCTATTAACTTAGAGACCCAAGTTCTGGATTCACTTTATTTGCTGTACATTTCAGTATAATGCTGAAGTCAATAGAATTACTTCAATTTTACAGCAGTGTAACTGAGAACTTAATCTGACCCCACTCCTTGTTTCCCATGGTTTAGTTTATAGATACATTACCTAGAATGCTCTGTGCTTGAGCGTCAACTCTCTTCCCAGCCTCCACGCACCCCCATCAAGTACAAGCCACCTCCACTAAAGGAGAAAGAAGCTGCTAACAAAATCCATGCAAACAAGTGACTGAAGTAAGTCCCACAGAAATAACACACAATGAGGAGTATTAAGTACACAAAATGGGATGTGTGTAATAGATGAACTGTGGTAAACAAGTCCCTGTCCCAAAATGTCACTGTGTAGAAAGCTTTCAGAAAGAACAAAGATAGTCAATCTAATATACACACAATAGTCCTGATTTACACCAGTGTAAGTGAAATCAGAATCAGGGTGCATTTGTTATTTCCTCATTAATGCTTCCTGCTATTTTCTGGCTGCCATGAGTAATAAAGGTGAACTCGGAAGTGTTCTAATTCTGTCAGTGCCTTGAATCTCTCTGTCAAGTCAAATTTCTTTGCAATGCTAGCTCTGAATTTAAAAAACACAAAGCTTAACAAAACAATACAAGTGTGTGAACATGCAACACAGTATTGCAACACCCCCCCAAGTTCTAAAATTGAGTCAGAACCCCCCAAATAATGACACATTTTCCATGTCTTCTGATTTTTGAACTCCCCCTGCCAACCGCAATGAGTGACACAATTAGTGTTGCCAATTTACAGTGAGAAATAGGAGTTCGTCCACCACATCCCTGCAATTAATCTTGTGCCCCAGCCCTAATATCAACTCTTCACCTCCAGCTCCAAAAATCAATTGATTTTCCATCCTCAGTTCTCACATCTGCCCAAACCCACATCAACTCCACTTACCCAGCCACACCACAGTCCTGTACCCTCATTGGCCCCCAGTCCTTTGCCTACTAAAGCACCATCTGCTCCATCTGCAATCATGGAGGTTCTTCAGCCCCTGTCAGGCCTGGGGACAGGGAAGTTCCTCACCCCACTCCAAGCCTGGGGTTGGATCATTAGAGGGAAGGAGTAAAAAGGTGTTCACCCATTTTTCACAAGAGGTTGAGAGGAAGCAGAACTGCCCTGAGCTGCTGTGTTCTCTCTGCTCCCTCTCCCCACTCACCTTATTCCAAAACTCCTTTGGCTGCTGTTTCCAAGGAGGTGAGGAAGTGGAGAAGACAGCCAATCAGAAGGGTTTTTACACAAGCTGTTGAGAGGGAGGAATGGAGCTTCATTGCAAGACTGGCTTCAGCCGGGCCCAAATGAGCTTTACTTGCAATAAGTGTGCAACAATTAGCAATGCTGTAAAACACTGAACAACAAATGTTTTTCACTGCACATAACCTGTTAAGACTGAAGGTTCAGAAATCTGCAGCTTTTATTTAAATGGTTCAGTGCCCTAATTTGCATTTTGATGAATATGCATTACATTATTGACTGCAAGTGTCCTGAGCTTAAGACTGGCAAGGATACAGCATGGCAATGAGATTTAGGAACATGGGGATTGCTATACTTCTGGCTGACTCTGGTAGTTGGGTGCAAACCAGCTGATTGCTGCGGGCAGGAGGTAGGGGAGGGAGGAGTGGGGCTGCGCACCACGTCCTCGCTCCTCCCCCAGCCTCCTGAGTGCTGCAAACCAGCTGATGTCCACGGGCAGGAGGTGGGGGGAGCAGGAGGAAGGGGCTGATCCGCGGGGTCTGCTGGCGGGTGGAAGGCGCTGGGGGGGAGCGTAGAGGAGCTGATAGGGGGACTGCCAGCCTGTTTAATACCTGTATTAAATTGCTTGTTTAAAATGTATATAATGCCTTTTGTCTGGCAAAAAAAAAAAATTCCCTGGAATCTAACCCCCCCTATTTACGTTAATTCTTATGGGGAAATTGGATTCGCTTAACATCATTTCGCGTAAAGTCGCATTTTTCAGGAACATAACTACAACATTAAGTGAGGAGTTACTGTAATGCAATTTTTATAAGCCTTTGACAGTTTACCAATAATAACGTATTTCTTTGATTGGTAATTCATTACATTCCTCTCTGCTGCTGTTTTTGAAATGAGACAGTCCCCCAATCTCCATGAGGTTTTCTGTAATATATTAAGTCTATAAAATAATGTAATGGGAGCCTTGTGTATTCTTAGAGTCAAACCTTGCAGTCCTTACTTAGTACTTAGTTGGGCAAAACTTCTACCGACTTCAAATGTGAATTTTTTCCTGAGTAAGGGACTGGCAGATTTGGCTCTCAGTTCTTTATTAACTGATGCCCTCACAGACTCATCAAGGATTTGTCTGTGGCTGTGTTCATCTCCTCCAGCATCAGCTTAGGGTAATTTGATTTAACAACTTTGATTCTGTTCAGATAAAGCAATTCACCATTATTACCTCACAGCCTCAGGCCCTTAAATTAAAAATGTTGTCATCTGAGTATACTGATCCTTCTCTCATAAGCATAGTACTTCAACCCAGAGTTACAGTGGGCCCTCTACCTTTTAAGTAAATAAGATACCATTTTCTTGCTTTTTAACCATCTTTCATTGGTTTTGTCTTTGACTGCCACTGTGACCAGTTAAGCTAATTTGTGACTTATTTTACAATTTGTTGTGCTACTGAGAAGCTTCTGGTTAATTTAAAACATCAGTATAAAACATTACTTACAACTCTTTAGCTGTGCTAAGAAAGTTCAGGTGGTCTCAAAGTAATTTTGTTTCAGGAGCCTAGAAAGCTAGTTTACTGTAAAGAAATGTGGTGAGCACTAACACGATTTCTGTGGGATTACTCCTGTGCAGATGTACTCCTCAATATACGTAATCTGGCCCTAAAGATTGAAACACTACAGTTCAAGGATTCAATAGCAGTGTATATACAGACAGAGAACGGCAGACACAGGTATATTGTTATTAAAGGTGTACTTTCAACTTAAATATCTCATATATCTGAACAAGTTTTACTTGTTAGTGTTATATAGAACACCTAGATGATTAAGGAAAGTTTATTTTATTTGTATGTATTTGTTTACTTTACTCCTCCACAAAGAGGCATGTAGAAGCCCCACCTTCTTTCCCCGTGGGAATTGGCCAGCAAAGCTGCCTGTCTGGCTGCACACACAAGACGTAAACTGCATTTCTTAAAACAGGTGTAGCAGCTGGCAGACTGCCTCTGTACAGCCCGGAGCTCCCAGAGGCATTCTGCCTCCCTGAGACAGCCACCTCTGGGATAGCCCCTAAAGCAGTGTGGCTCTGCACAGCTCTCAGTGTCAGGCTGTGCCTTGTGGACATGTCTGAGCCCTAACTAGAATATTGTAAATCTCTTACGGCAACAAACACGATCAGAACTGGAAATCATCTCTCTCCAAAAGCCCCCAAGCCCACTTCTTCAGTTTTGGCTGTGGAACTGGACTGAAATATCCAGTTAGGAGTGCTTAGATGAGTCTGTTTTGATTTCATGTTTTAGTTAGGTGAGTGGAATAATATATTTCTGCATTTTGTAATTTTAATTCTAAAATGCCACAGCTGACCAAGCTCTGTTCAAAAAGGAATGTTTTAATATAATTTCAATACAAAAATTAAATCCTTGCAGACACAAAGGATTAGAGTCTATCACTGCTCCTCACACAGAATCCCAGTTGACTGCTGTGGAATTTCCATGACTGGAATAGCTTGAGGACTAAATGTTGAAATGGGTAAAAATATTGATTCAACATCTTGCCACACTTCATTTTCACTGATGGCCTAAATGCAGTGGTTTGGTAGCTTGGTCCAGTTCCTAGTCACATCCTATATGTCCATATCACAAAGCCCATAATCACAATTACCACTAATTGGTGCCCTTGTTAGACTCAGAGAGGCCAATGACTTCATCAGTATGCACTTGATTTGCATATTTGTTGGTCCAGTAGTCCCACCTCCTAACCTACTGCCTAGATTCCATGAACTAAATTCCCTTAATGGTCCCCAGAAGGTGAAAGTACTCCAGAGAAGAAGAGTCCAGAGGTGCAAAGATGCTACAGCTTTTCTGGCACCTGTGAGGGAAGGACACAGTGGGCTAGAGAAACCCAAGAGGTGGTGTGGATATTGGTGAGGAAGAGGACAAGGCAGGTGAACATGTGCTAATTCTACATCATCTCAATGGAATGCCAGTGAGAGTGAGCTTCTACCCCAGCAGAAATCTTGTGGCAGGTAGCCATGACCCCCACACTTGATCTTCCTTTGATGTATCATCCTCCAAGGCTGGTGGAGGGGGTGCAGGTAGCTTTGCTGGTGCAGCAAGGCTTAACATTACACCTTAGCTGAAGCTGGTTCAAAAATCTACCTCAGTATACACACCTAGTCTAAAGTTGCTCTATTTTTAGCAGACCAGATATAGCTAACAGCCTATAACTCATTCAATACTGAAGAGTCCAAAAGACTTTGCATGCGTATGAGCCATGCCAGTTTTGGCATTAAGACTTAGGAACTGACTGAAAGTTACTCAGAACCTAGAAGAACAGTGCCAACCACTGTTTAATGGATGGGAGATTTGACAGATCTTCAAGGACCTGGACACCTTCACAATGAAAGGGAAAGTTTACACAAGGGTAGGCCCTTCTCCCAGGAGTTCGGCTACCCTTTGGCCAGTCAGAGAGATGGGAGCGAATTTGTTCCTCGTTCCATATGATAATTAATTTAAACCCCTGCCCAGGCTTTCTCAACCCTCTTGCCTCATTTTAGCTGAACCCACTCTGTCTCCCTGCAATTATATGTAGTATAGGAACTCTGTGTTTAGGAGGCTGTAGATGTCACCATGGCTCAATGGGTCACAGCTTAGGATGCCAAATTCAGGACAAACTGCTGAGAAGTAGGGCAGACTCACCCCAAACTAATGGTTATTCTATCATTAGATTATACCAAGCCAGTAACAAAAATAAACTTCTGTCTCACCACACTGGTTAACAGGAAGTCTAAAATTCAGTCTTAGGCATTCCAGCCCTTGTCTCACCTTACAGACACTGGACTCTATGATGAGTGGTTACTGAAAACCAATTTAATCAAATATAGGGTTCTTCTAATCCCAAGAGATCAGCCACATAGCCAGGTCAATATAACTCAGCTCTTACCCAATAATCACGCTGATGCCAATCCTTTAGTAACTAACACTAAAGGTTTAATAATAAAAGAATAAGAGAGTTAATAATGGTTAATTGATCATATATATACAAATAATTGCAAAGTCCTTATATCAGGTTTGTAGCAGTGATGGAATTAACTGTTGGCTTGTAGAGTCTCTCTGGTAACTTCCAGGATTGGAAGGTCCTCAGTGCATAGTTCAAAAAGTTCCTTTTAGTTGTAAATCCACAGTCCAGAGAATCAGGACGGGAAAGAGGCAAAATGGATATCTCGGGAGTCTTTCATGTCCTTTGCCATTTGCCTGGAAATTTACTGTCTCCATTTGTGGAAAGTTACTGGCCTAAGGTGGAGTCCAAGGTCACCTGAGCACATCACATGTCCTTACATGCTTTGATGACTCATAGGGGCAGCCATTGCTCATATTCTTGCTGAGGCGTCCACAGGAAGGCTTACTGGGCGGGATGAGCTTCTTCTATGGTCCATCATGAGAGATAAGTGTCCTTGATGGGCCATCAACACATAGGTGTCAAGCCTTGATGTAAATCTTATCTGGTGGGTGTTACCCAGGAATACAATACATGTATAAGATATAAGTCCATGTATTCATAACTTTAGATACAAAGATGATACATGGATTTAACCAGGACAATCATATTTGATAGATTAGGAGTACTTGTGGCACCTTATAGACTAACAAATTTATTTGAGCATAAGCTTTCGTGGACTAAAACCCACTTCATCGGATGCATGCAGTGGAAAATATAGTAGGAAGATATATATATACACACAGAGAACATGAAACAATGGGTGTTACCATACACACTATTACGAGAGTGATCTGTTATGGTGAGCTATTACCAGCAGGAGAAAAAAAAAACTTTTTGTAGTGGTAATGAAAATGGTCCATTTCCAGCAGTTGACAAGAAGGTGTGAGGAACAGTGGGGGAAAAAAATAAACATGGAGAAATAGTTTTACTTTGTGTAATGACCCATCCACTCCCAGTCTTTATTCAAGCCTAATTTAATGGTGTCCAGTTTGCAAATTAATTCCAATTCAGCAGTCTCTCGTTGGAGTCTGTTTTTGAAGTTTTTGTTGTTGTAATATTGCGACTTTTAGGTCTGTAATCGAGTGACCAGGGAGATAGAAGTGTAGATTGATTGTAACTTTTCCATTGACAGTTTACATGACATACTTTGTACAAAATGTGTTGCAATTGTATAACAGTGGTAATATCAATGATATAAATGGTCATATTCAATCATACAGCATCCCAGTGAGTCTGACCCATTGTCTCTTTTCGGAGTTAGGAAGGAATTTTTTCCATTGTGGCCAAATTGGCTGAGGCCTGGTAGGGTTTTTCCCTTCCTCAGAGCCTTATGGTTAAATAGGAATAGGGTTTAGAAATTTAATATTTGGAACTGTATGTATGTTCAGTTCATTGCAACTTGTGGCCAGTGGTCTGTGCAGATAAGAGACCAAAGTGCCAGTGCCCAGAAACAAGACAGAGGATTTCACTTGGACCTATGGGAAAGGGGATACTTGAAGCCATTGCTGACCAATGTCCCTATTTGGTTCCCTCTGTCCCCTTTGAGAGAGTTTAGCAGAGCAAGCTGAATCCTAGGGGTAGGCAGAGGAGATCCTACCCTGAGTTATGGGCTATATGATTGGAGCCATGTAAAATCCGCACTGGACACCTGAAGGTCTGGTATGGGGAAATGATACACATAGTGCCCCTCTCTAGTGTTACATGTAACAAAGTTGCAGCCTGCCACTTAAAATCCATCCCTGTGTCTGTCCTCATTCACTGCAAAGACGGCTGCATCTGGATTTTAGGCTGGTAAAAAACAGTAAGAGCTGAGGCAAAGGAATAAGTTTGTAGGCAAGAATAATGAAAGCACTGTGACACGCTGACAATATCCTGAACAAACCTTATTGAATTAAGGTTAATACCTTTGGGGTGTATTTTATTAAAAATACAATTATGTGTTATTGTGGCATTGTATGTAACTTCTCTCATAGTGATGGGGGATGATGTACTTCCTCCATTATCAACCCTTTGAAGCCAGGGAGATAAGCATATACCAGTTCAAACTGGATTCTCCAGGGACTAACAGACAAAGAAGGGGGATTGGATAAATAGCCTGGTTTTAAACTGGCTCAGGGCCTTCTCTCTGATCCAGCAAAAAATAGCACCCCTGCTCCACAGAATGCCCCACTCCTTAGCATAGGTGCTGGAACTAGGGGTGCTGCTGCACCGTGTGGCTTCAAGTGGTTTCCATGATATACAGGGTTTACAGTTTGGTTCAATGGCTGTCAGAACCCCCACTATACAAATTGTTCCAGCACCCCTGCTCCTTAGGGAAAGGGTTGGAAGGACTGGGCTTCCAGAGACCTAATAAGACTGGGTGCTTGTTCTGAACTAAAGCTGTGCTGAACTGGTGATCACAAGGATTCCTCTGAGTGAGTGAGTGAGTGAGTGAGTGAGGGGTGTTGAAGGACTCCACCTGCCAGAATCCATTTTAGGAAAGCTCATTAGCATCTTTTCTCTGTAATGCTCTTTACCTTAAGAATAAAATAGACTTGCATAGGCATGGGCAGTGGGTGAACCACGGGTGCAGAGAGGCTAGCCCCCAGCCCACCCCTTCTTCCTAAAGCCCCGCTCCTCCCGCCCCACCTTCTCCCACTGAATCCCAGAGCTCCCCAGGCCGCTGGGCAGATGGCTTGCGGCCTGCCTCCAACCCCAGAGTGCCAGGCGGGTAGGCAGGCAGTGCGAGGCCCTCCACCTGCCCCAGAGCACTGGGTGGCACAGCCCCAGCCCCACCCAGCAGGCTTCCTTTAGAGGAGGCAGCCTGCCTGGGCTGGAGCAACTAGCGGCAAGCAGGTGGGGGCCTTGGGGCAGAACATGGGTGGAGCCACGTGGGGCTGTTTGGGGAGGCACAGCCTTCCCCAGCCTATGCTACATGCCTACCATGTATATAGGAAGTGTTGTGTGCTGCCTACTAACTGTAGCAGTTTTATACCTGTTAACTGTCTCTGAAGAGAAAGGAAGCAGGTGTGTTTGGGCAACTTGTCTGTACTGGGAAATTCTCAGTGAAGGCAGGGAACTGTGCCACCTGGAAATACCCCAGTCAGAAGGGAGAAGGGTGCAGATCTCCACCCAAGAGAGAGAACAGCTAGGGAGCTGAAAGTGGGTGCCCTTACTGGGCCACTAAAGTGAAATACAGATATAGTTTCCCTGAACTGTAACAAGCATGTTGTAAGTTTCCAGTCTGTGTGCAGACATAGAAGATATATGTACTATTTAGACACTACCAAGGGGAATTGTAACAGGACTCCAAATGACTCAAAGCATGTACAACACTGCAGCTAATTTTTGAAAGGAAAGTTTTTTCCCCCCGAATTACTTTTTGCAATAAGCATTTGTATACAGTGGTGACATAGGCATTAGTAATAGCAACAACATGAAATGCCATGGCTTTACTGTGTTTACTGAAGTTTTTCTGTGAAAAGATAATTTAGAAAACAAAATCCTTGAAATATTCTTGGCATCAATTGTGCTCCCCCCACTGCCCCTCTGTAGGTTGTCTATCATCACCTCTGGAAAGAACACTGGATGAATCCAGAAAAAATGCACCATGAATATTCCTCATTCATTCCAGCTGTATTCATGCACCTTTTGTGCTCAGTTTCCCTGAACATTCTAAGTGAATGACTTTACCAATATTTTGTGGAAATGGTGTTGTCATAGAGAACCTCTGGAGCACCCTCTTGGGGTGGGATATGGGCACTTTTTGTCCCTGACACCTTTCTCTTGCAGCAGGTTGTACTATGGAGTTGGTGAGAAGAGGTGCTGTGTCCATCTGGCTACTACTATCAGGGAGGCAGCTCCTCCCCACCTTCTGGGTGTTAACAGTAGTGCAGACCACACCGGCAAAACTGACCAGTCCTGCACCCCGCAAACAGTCCAGATTCACCCCCATTCTCCTTGCAAGGCAAGTAGGGGCTTGTCTACACTCACAGCACTGCGCTGTTGCAGCTGTGGCAGTGTAGTGCTTCGTGAAGAAACTGCCTACTTCTTCCATCAGCATACGTAATCCACCTCCCTGAAAGGCAGTAGGTATGTCAATGGTAGGGCTTCTTCCATTGACATAACGCTGTCTAGACCAGGGGTTAGGCTGGAATAACTACTTTGCTATGGGGTATGGATTTTCCACACTCCTGACCCACTTAGTTATACCAATATAAGTTGGTAGTGTAGACCAAGCCTGTGTCAGCAGTCTCTGAGCTAGGACCAGGTTCCTAAGCCCTAAGGGGAAATAAACAGGCACGAGACTTAACAATGTAAAGAAGGTCCCTCTACTTCCTCAGCGGGCCCAGGCAGCAGAGGAGTTCCAGCAGCTTTCTTAGCCAGTAGTACCTACTCTGTGGGTTCAGGGAGCTCTATCAGCTAGCTCTGCGTCCCTCTGAGTGCTACCCCTTCCTAGTCTTGGATCCACCCTTTTAAGGACCTGCCCTTCTCCAGCTGCAGCAGGCTCACAGGTGTGCAGGGTTGGAGTTGACTGTGCTCAGAGGAGCTCATTGACCCCTTCCTGACTGGAATGGGACAGGCTCCCCTCACAGTTGGTTTTAAAGGAATATTAGAGAATATTTCCAGAAAACAAAAAAAAAACCCTTTGAAATTGTAAATGTGAATATTTTCATTGAAAACTTGATTCTAAGAGTTATGCTCATCCAATAAGGAAAGAGAAATGTACCACATCACTAACATGTCTAATCAAAACTAAACAATACAGTCTGAATTTCAGACCCTTGGAGTGAACTGCTCACACCTAGTCTACAGGCATAAGGTTGGTTATAACAAATTGGAGAATAATTCTGAATGAATCAATTTGAGAGCTTCATACGTTGTTCAGAGACAATATTACTGTACTGTACAAAGACTCAATTGACAATGGGGATCCATTGTACTAAGTGCTGTACAAATAGGTAGATACAATCCCTACCCAAAAGCGCTCTGGTGCTACAAAGAAGTGAGGGAAGGGGCAGTGTATAGATAAACAGAGTGAGTGTAGAGTTAAATTTGTCTAATAAATTTTCTGCTAAGAATAATTTGTTCTTCTTTACTGAAAACGCTTTCTATATCTTATTTACACAGGGCTCAGTTATGGACTCTTGACATTTTAATCTGTACTCTTTAACGTTAAGGAACTCTGGGAAGTATCAGCAAAACTACACTTTTTTGCTTAAGAATAAGAATTTGCTCATATGTCTTCATCTTCTTGTAACTTCCTCAATAGTTACAAACCATTTTCAAGATTGTCTTTGTTTTTAGATCTACTCACTTCTGTCTAATGACCCTAACTCCACTGTAGGCAGGTCAAATATTTGTAATGAAATGCTAGCAAACATAAAATCTAAGTAACTATAAGATTCACACATTTTTGGTGAAGTGTGTGTGTGTGTGTCTCTGGAAGAGAACAGATTAATTTTAAGCAAAGAGGATTTCACCTCAGAATGATGCAAAATTTGAATTTTTATATGATTTTGATATAAAAAAAACCCACCCATCCATTTCAAAACATGAAGCATGATTCAGGGATGAAAAAGCACATGGAAATGAAAGAGCAAAAAAAATTCTCCTTAAATTATGTGAAACAAATTTTGATTCATGCACAACTCTAATCCATTCCTCCTTTGCAATGATATCTGTCATTCATATGAAATAACTTGCAGGAAGATACAGACTAGAAAGAAAATGATTTTGCAGAGTAAGACTTGGATCCTGTCAACACTTATGCATGTACTTAACTTGAATCCCATGAATTGTTCCATTATCCTGAATAGGACTAGTCTATAAGATTGAAGTTAAGCACATGCAAACATTTTTCCAGGCCTTCACGCTACAAAAATGTCTTTTTTCCAGCCTGTATCTCCCTGTAAATTGTTTTATATAAATGATGCTATATAAATTTATAGTATATTATGTTGTATTTTAATAGCAACCATAATGTAAACCCATTTATTTTCATATATATATGAGATTTGACAATAAAAGCGACATTTTTATTTTAGCCCAGGTTTTTAAGGTGATAAGTTTCAGAAGGATGAAAATATCTTGGATCGGTAAACTGAGCCAGTCAACTCTGTTTCCTGTGTTTGATCAGAAAATTAATGGTAATCCAAATTGTCTTCGGGTTTGGAGGTGATAATTAATTACTTAAATTGAGCTGATGGCCTACAGTTAATGACGCAAGTTTATGTGCCTGCTGAACTTGCTATTTTGAATATAAAAAGGAATATACTAATTCTTATGAATTTATGACCCAGGAAAGGCTAGTTACTTTTTGATCCTGGGCAGCCATCAGGGGCCTTGAATGTCATTTATTTGTTACCCAATGGCGTCAGCACTATGTGACTTTTTTGAACATCAATTAATTGGGATCCATTATTCACCAAAGCTGTGATAAAGAATTTTAAGGGAACAGTTTTGTGTTAGAGAATGCTTTTTTGTCAAAATAAAAATGTTTCATAGGAACATGCTGATTTTAAAAAAAATCAGTGGAAAAATTATGAAATGATTTGTATTCAAATAGGGTATTGTGTTCCAACCTTGTTCAGACTTTAAAAAAAACAGTAGTCAAATATTTTAAAAAGTTTAGCATTTCATTTTATTTCTTTGTTCTTTTTATTGTATTTCATATTTATATTTCATATTTAATATTTTGTATTCTGTTTTGACAGTCTAAACAAATAACTTCAGTAAGGTAATTTTGGTGTTTCCAAAACAAACTGTTTTGGAATTTTCATTCTGTGGAATACATCTGGCCATATAGATTTGGTGTATCATTGAGCTGTTAGTGTTCATTGGATCTTTGATACATACCTTATGATGAAGAGAGTGCTAATAGCAAAAAGGTAAATAATTATGGAGAGAAGGTATCCTCTCCATAGTTAAAGGTACCATGCATATCTCCATAAAATCCAAAATTGGAATTTTGAACTTCTAAAATCTTTAGGAAAAAATCCTGTGCAAGAGAAATTTGTCACATGCAGTGAAAGATCTTAAGAAAAATCATGCCAACTCTTTGCCCAGCCAATTCTAAGACAGGAGACTGAAAAAAGTAGGTCATTTGCCCATTGGTGAATGTGACTGTGGTCGCTAGAGGGGCTATATTGAGAATGCTCAATCAGGGCAAACTGCAAAGAATAGGGCACATGATCTCCCAAACTGGTGGTTTATTCAATAATTAGATTTCACCGAGACAGTAACCAAACAGCTGCTGTAATACCTTACTGGCTACCAAGAAGCCAAAATACAGTTCCCTATAAGCAATCCAGCCTTTGGCTCCCACCCAAACAGCCAAGCCTAATATAGTGAGGGTTACTAAAACACTTATTCACCATATATAAAGTATATAAAGAGATCGGACACATTACCTACCAGATCAATGAATATTTCAGATCTTTCCCAAATACACGCTTACAGCCAATTCTTATTAACTAAATCTAAGATTTAGTTAAAAAGAAAAGAAAGAATTACTATGGTTAGGAGAGCATTAAACATACAGCTATGAATAAAGTTCTTAGGTTGGTTTCATAGCAGAAATGGGGAGGCTGCTGATTTGTAAAAGTCCTTCTAGAATCAGTTCAATAGGTTATAATTCAATAGGCAGTCCATGTGCAGAGTTTGTTCAAATTTTTCAATGAGCATTTTCAGGGATAATCCAGAATAGACCTGGAGACCTCAGTCTTGCAATTTTAAGTTTAAGCATATCTGAGATAGTAAGGGTCAGACCCGAAAGATTCTTTATAGCTGAAGTTCAGCTGATAAGCCTTTTGGCAGCAAGTGATAACAGTAGGCATTCCTTGGATGAAGAATAGGTAATGTACATTGTTGTTTTGAAACAAATCTCTATTTCCTAGGCATACACCAATAACTGTTTGCATTCATTAGCAAAAGGCAATTAACCATTCATACAGCTCATAGGTAGTTTACTACAAATTTAAAAGAGAAAAAATGCAATAATATTATTACATCACAAGTTCCATCTAAATGTTAATATCATCTTATGACCTTTGAATCAATAGACTATAGTAATGAAATATTATAGACAGGAACAGAGTTTAGCATCTACAAGCTATTTAGATCACATTGTTAAACTTCTAAGATGATATAGGTAAACACAGACAAATACCATTAGTATCTACTTCTGATTCTCTAACAATACAGACCTACATTTTAAGAACTCTAGTTTATTTAACATAGCTTTGCTAACTATCTACAAGGAATGGCCCTGTTTACCATTTCAATGCTCTTCTAATATGTCCTTAAAGGTTGCTTTCAGTTCAACCAACTAGTTGCTTAACCTTCACTGGCTCAGCGTCACAGGGGAATTCTAAACATTCTTTTGTATCTTAAGTCAAAAGTTGTGAGGCTTAATGTAGCAACCTTCATGGTACTTGGAGGGAGGAGCTAAATTGATTTACTTGGGGATTGGTCCTAGTGCCACTTCTAGACTCTTCTTTCCTGCAACTTAGAATAATAGAATCATAGAATATCAGGGTTGGAAGGGACCTCAGGAGGTCCCTTCCAACCCTGATATTCTATGATTCTAAGTTGCAGGAAAGAAGAGTCTAGAAGTGGCACTAGGAAGTCAGTCTGTATACACATGGCTGGAATGCTTCCTGCAGTTGCAGCACCTCTGAGAATAATTCTCTTAATAAAGAGCCAGTTTAGTTCTAGAGACATGGAGTCCCCTCATGTTGTTATCCAGCATATGGCTCATAGAACAGTTCAACACTTCAAATTTGGCCTGTAAATGCAGTGGGACTATTCACATATGGATGTGTTTGCAGGACTGGGGCCTTGGTTTGTTGTGAGGACTTTGCCACTTCAGCTATTTTGCAAAAATAATGCTACAAGCTGCGGAAATGTACACTGGTGAATTGGGAACATGTGAAAGCTTCTTTAGATATAAATGTAATTAACTAAACCTTTCATAGCCATTACCTCTTTTTTTAAATGTTGCTTTGTTCTTTGTATCTTGTTGGGATATGGTAGTAACCCTATAATACAGTGGGTGCCAGCAAGCACCTCCTCATGGGTAAAGTTTGTTCTGCAGCACCCTGACTCTATTTCCCCCATCTTCACTGGGTACCAAAGATCCACGTCACGCTCCCCGGTATCAGGGGCTGATCAAAGTGCCCACATTCTTCCCCCATGTGACACAGCAGGGCTTTTCCCCAGCTTAACAAGCACTCACTGCCAAACCCACTCTCCTTAAGTATATTTATTTGTCCAAACATAAGCACATAACAAACAAAAACAGTTCCTCAGCTGACCTTTTGGTCCTAGGGTTTCACAGCCTCACCCCAGGGATTTCTGGTAATCCTACTTCTTGCAGCTTTCCAGTCCCAGCCAGCTCCCTTGCCCTTCCGGAATACGGGTCCCAGGGCTCCCTCCTGGAACAGCTGGCCCCTTGTTCTAAGGACCCACCACTGCTGTTAACTCAATTTTCCTATAGTTCTTCTCCCCAGGCACAGCTTACCCCAATCACTACTCCTTTTCTTTTTCTTTTTCTTTTTTTTCTTTTCTGTCACAGCAGCATGTGACGCTATGACTGCCACCTACTGCAGTTTTCACATATCAAAAATCTATATCCTCTCACCCGGTCCTGGATCCTTAAAAAAATGAAGTAATGTTTTTTTAATGCTACCCCAGTTTCCAGATACTCAATCCTTTCAGACTATATTCTTTCATTTTGAGGCATCTCAGTTCTTCATAAAGAATCTTTCTTTCTGTGTGATTCTCCTTGCATTGCCACAGCAGATGCTGAACTGTTTCTAGGACTTTGCATGTGTTGCACAACCCCTCTTTGGGCGTGTATAGAATATGAATTACCATTCAGATCACAGTGACCTGTTAGCACTCTAAATATAGTTACTTCACTTCTTCTATCATAGCTATTATGTATACCCTTATCCTCTAGTTTAGAACATATTTCATAGAACCCTTTTTTTTTTTTAATCTTTGGTCCTTAGTTCTTGCCATTCCTTCTTAAGTTCTCTCTTAACCAAACTTTTGAAGTGCAGTTTGCTCATAGCGATTGGGGAGGAGGGATAGCTCAGTGGTTTGAGCATTGGCCTGCTAAACCCAGGGTTGTGAGTTCAATCCTTGAGGGGGCCATTTAGGGATCTGGGGCAAAAATCAGTACTTGGTCCTGCTAGTGAAGGCAGGGGGCTGGACTTGATGACCTTTCAAGGTCCCTTCCAGTTCTAGGAGATGGGTATATCTCCATATATTTATTTTTATTTTTATTTATTTTATACCAACCTCCTCATTTTAAGGCATTTTTCACTGCTTTATCTGCCATTTCATTGTCCAGTATCACGCCATGCACCAGAATCCACAGTATTACTATCGTACAATTTAAGTATACCTATCTCCATCAAGAATGATATTTCATTGATTAAATCATTCCTGCTTTCTGAGGCTCCTTTTCCAATCACCATTATACCCGATAAAGAGTCAGATAGGATAACAATCATAGTTGGGTGTACGTCCCGTATCCAGGTCTGTGCCAACAGTATGCCCATCCATTTGCCCATCATAATGGCCACAAAATTGGCTAGTCTCGTAGATCTCTTAATTCTAAATTCAGGGATACAAAAAGCTGTTCCCAATCTACCTGTATCGTCGTCTCTAGAGCCATCAGCATAGAAATGGCAGTGCTGACTCCATTTGCCAGTTATAAACTTATAAATCTTTATAAATCTTAGTCATATTTGACGGTCCTGCTCTTCCCTTTGTTTTATTGTGTCATTCTAAATCCACAACTGGAGAGACAACCGTGCAGCTACAGTTGATTTCCCATGACTAAAGATTTTAATTTCTTCCAGATCTTCCTTTTCACCAGGGCCAGCTCCAGTGTTTTTGCCACCCTGCAGCACACACAACAGAGTCATAATATTCATACTACATGTGATTCATAGAGTTTGCTTTTGGATTGGCTCTAATTTTTTTTGTGTTGATTTAGAAGCTGAATTAAAGGCATGGCATTCATAATCTAGAACTGATCTTATTAATGCACAATACAGCATCAACATTTGCACCCCTATTGTTCCCATAAATACTTTTAAGCAGATCCATCTAGTCTTGATATTATCTATGACCCTTCCAAGTTACTTTATTATTGAACTTAACTTCTAAGAATCTCTAAAATTTTGAACTACTTGGTTTTTTTTCTGTATACAGATATAGGTTCCATTCTTCCCCAATTTTCCTTTCTGTGAAGATGATTCCCTTTGCTTTAGCAAGTGAGAACTTAAATCCCCAAATATCTCTCAATTCTGAAAACTCCCCCTCCCCCCCCGTCCCCCCAAGTGCCTCATTGGTTTTCTCCACACCTATCTTAAGTCTTTTTGTTTGGGCCATACAGCACAGTCATCTGCAAATAGAGTAATACCTATTCCTATCCATACTCTCTCCAGAAGATCATTAATCATAATGTTAAATGGGGTTGTACTGATAACATCCCCTCTATGGAGTGCCATTAGTAAGCTTATAAATATTTGACAAAGCCACCCCCCACCCTGATTGGTATGGTTCTGTCACTTAAGTCTCTTATCCACCAGAATGTTCCTCTTATTCCAGTTACAGCTAGTTTATACAGCAAGCCTTCCCGCCATAGCATGTTATATGCTTTATCAGCATCCAAAAAGACAGCTATCATAAGCTGGGTTTCTCATGTTTTTTTTGTATTTCTGTTTCTAATCTTACAACAACATGATTAACTGTGCATCTTCCTTTCCTGAAACCATTTTGTACACAATGTATTATTTCATTTCCCCCCAAGTAGGTTACTGATCTCTCATTTATCATTCTTTCCATAATTTTGCCCACACATCAGGTCTTGTGCATAATTTGCCAAGTTTTACTACAGGTATAACCACTGCTCACTTCCATTCTGCCGGTAGTATTCCTTTCCCCTGTACATAGGTGTCAACTCTGTGGGTGTTCTGAGGCTTCAGTTTGGGAAAAAAATAGGGGGTGCTCAGCACCCTCCAGCCACAGTGGTTCCAGCCTCAGGGCTGGCCACCCATCAGCTGTTCGGCAGGCGCCCGGAGCTGGCCGTGATGCTCGGGGGAGGGGCAGAGAGGAGGGAGCAGTGGGGTGCGGGGCTCTGGAGAGGCACAGGAGTGGGGGCGGAGGGGTGGGGGGCCTTGGGGGATGCAGAGGAGTGGGGGAGGGAAGAGGTGGAGCGAGGGAGGGGCTTCGGGGGAATTGGCGAAGCAGGAGCAGGGGCCTCAGGGCAGAGCGGGGTGGAGCACCCACCAGGAAAAACAAAAGTTAGATTCTATTTCCACATATGTTATTACATAATTTCAATAAAGCTTTTAGACTCCCTTCTGATATGTGCATAAGCATTGCATTACATTTGCTATCTTTACCTGGGGCTGCATTTTTACTTTTGTCTATAGCTTTTATGAATTCCTGTACAAATAAATTTTCATTCAGTACGTCGTCATTATAGTCTGCCCATATAAGACCTCACGATTTTCTTCAACATTCTTTTTTGTTCACAAAACTCTTTACTTTGATTTGTATCACTACGAACTTTTGTTAAAACTTTCAGCTTCATCATTTACTATAAGACGAAGTATAAATTTGGTTTTACTCCATAATCCGTTCATTCTTTTAATTTTTCTCTAAAAGCTTGGAATCTTTGTTCATTTTCCCATAATAGTTTCTCCAGTCTCTTTTCTGTAAGTCCTGGCAATTCATTGTACTCTTTGCTTGTTTGTATGCCTTATTTCTTTCTTTAATTGCTGCTTTACAATCTTCATTCCACCTGGGAACTGGATTTCAGAGTGTGTAGCAATTTGATATCTTACCTATAGTTATGTGGGCTGCTGTTACAACTCCCTTTATATTATCATTGAAATTCCTTTAGAATATTATTTATACAGTTGGTATTTAGATACTCAGCACACTTACTCTTTAAGAGTCCGCAATTTGCTTTTCTAAGGCTCCAGGAAGGAATTCCTGCAGTGTTTTCAACATTAACTTGGCCTTGATATGTAATTAGCATATGGAAGTGATCAGTTCCCATTTCATCTTTTTTTATAGATTTCCCAGCTGCTTTTACTTGCTATATTGCTTGTTGTAATTCCCAGATCTAAATATGAAAAGGTTCCATCCACTGAATTAAACCTAGTAGGTGCTCCAGTATTGAGCTATACCAGGTTGTGCATGTGAATGAACTGTTCCAGGCATTTGCCATTATAATCAGTTTTCCATAATTCATTATAGCTATTAAGGTCTTCACAAACAATATACAGGCCTTCAATATTCTTAACTAACTCTTCCCATTCTAGATTGTCTAGTTTTTCACATGGGCTGTAAACATTCTAGATTTATATAAAGGTGCTATTGTTTTGCAGAGTAATCTCAACTGTATTGTACTCAGAACTTAAGTTCTGTATATCTATTTCAACATAAGTAAAACCTTCCTTTATAAATATACAGAACCCCCCTCCTCCTCTTGTTATTTCTATCATGTCCGATTACATCATCGCCTGGATGTCTAAACACAAGTTCTCACTATCTAGGTTTCTTATACATATATCTCATCAGATTTGTTTTCCATTTCAAAAAAGTTTTTTTTGATTCCTGACCATGTGTTATTAAACTATGTGCATTCCAGCAAAAAACACTTAGAACCATGTTGTTTACATTACATTATTACCTTCATTTAAAATTGCATGAATAGTCTATTGAGAGAGTGCCTATATGCAAATACTGTCTTGCCACTTTTGTTATGTTTATTCTTTTAGTCTTCTTCCCTGTCTGTAGAGAGAAATTAATCACTTTTATCATAAATACTATACATTTATCTTTACCTACAAGCCATATATCTACATCTGTTCCCCTTATGTTATCTTTCCTGCCCTGAACTGCATATTGTTGTACCAGTAGCTCTTCTCCCTCGTTAGCATTTTCCTCCTTCTCTACATTCTGCTGTGAATATTTTTTGGTAGCTTCTGCATAGGATATTTTATAAATAGTTTTAGTTTTTGTATCTCTCTAGCTCATTCAGCTGCCATGCACCCTTTGTATGCTGCACTGTGCTTATCCCCACCATTGCTGCATTTTAGTTCTCTTCCTTTCACACAGTTCTCATACAAGTGCCCGCATGCTCGGGGTTCAGCTGATCGCCATATTTGGGTTCGGGAAGGAATTTTCCTCCAGGGTAGATTGGCAGAGGCCCTGGAGGTGTTTCGCCTTCCTCCGCAGCATGGGGGTCGCTTGCTAGAGGATTATCTGCTGCTTGAAGTCGTTAAATCATGATTTGGGGACTTCAACAGCTGAGTCAAGGGTGAGAGTTATTTCAGGAGTGGGTGGGTCAACTCTTGTGGCCTGCATCATGCAGGAGGTCAGACTAGATGATCATAATGGTCCCTTCTGATCTTAAGTTCTATGATTCTATGAAGTGTTCTCTTCCACCTTTCCCACACTTTTTTTCCTTTACAGAGAGCTGCTACCAGCCAAACCTTTGACATTTGTAACATCTCAAAGGGGACAGGATATGTGGGTGTGACCTGGGTCAACCAGTTCCCATTGTGTAGTGCTATCCCTGAGAGGTTTCTACTGTACACAGTTCGTGGGGTAATCCTTGTGCTTGTGTGCATTTCCTCAATGAGCCATTAACATTTTTTGGCCTTTTTACTGTTGCACCTGAAAGGGTGGTTGTGGGTGTTTTCAACCTCACAACATGTTTCAGTAACATATACGTAGCCAAACTTCATAACTTCACATACAACGATAGCACATACAGTCCAACGAGATATTAATGTCTAGCAGATGAAGACTTTTAGAATGATTCCTCTCAAGGTATACTTTGTACAAAACATATCCTAATTACATGACAGTGGTGAATATTGGGGTGTCAGAGTCTCACACTGTCATTAACCAATAACATTTTACACAGCCTCTTAGTACTGATAGCTAGGAATTCAAAGAGGGATTGCATATTTATATGGATATCAAGAGTATCTACATCATCATCTAGTATCATCATCATCATCATGTTCCCATTATGCCTCTGGCATTTAGAGCAGTGATGAAGCTCTAACAAAATATTTAGAAGGGATATTAAATTTCATGCTTCAGAGCTTAAGCCAATCTCTTACTATTAGAGATCAGGATGAGGCATTTCTACCTATTGCAGGGTTCTTACACCTTCCTCTGAAGCATCTGGAACTGGCCACTGTCAGAGACAGGGTACCAGAGTAGGTGGACCTTGGGTCTGCTCAAGTCTAGAAATTCCTAGGTTCCTGATGTGTGCAGCTTTGGAATACACCATAAACATCACCCACAAGGAAATTAATGGAGCCTCGTATAAAATAAAACATTTAGACAGCCAAACACTGCTGCTGTGTATCCTTACTGATCAGGGACAATATAAGGTGATGTAGGTGTTATTGTGACAGGTGAAGTGAAAGGAAATAATTCATTTCCTTAGGTGGAGAAAAATAACTGCTAATGAGAGAAGACATAAAGACAGTCCAAGCCCAAGTGCTGTGAATTTAACCAAGGGGAAAAAGTTATTTTTTTCCCACAAAAAAATTATTCCAAAATGCAAACTGTCTCTAGAATAGCTTTAAGCAACTGATATTTGGGGATTTCATAACCTACATGAGAAAAAATCATTATTTGTTAGCAAACAACTGAGCCATTTTTATAGGCAGTCTTTCTTGGGGAGAAATTGGAATAAACATTATTTTAAATTCATACTAATTCGTTATTGCTTTTTTGATACTAAGTGTAGCTCTACATAATTAGAAGTTTTCTCAACAAATATTTCAACAGTACAGAACAGAAAATAAGGTACATTTTCAAAACAATATTGCCTGAACTGTGTTTGGGAGGATTTCTAAACTTTCTTTGTTGAAGGATTTAAAGCCTGCTCTCTTATTTTTATTTTTAAACTGGGTTTTTAGGAAAAGCAAAATCCCTGTTTATTTTACATATCATCATTACACTGTTCACTCAAAGACCCACTAAGAAGATTATGATCTTTAAAGATACTCTTATAGATTCAAAATATAAAATAAAGGAATTACAAAAATATTGTCTGCTAATAAGACTAGCCTCCAGTAAGAACTACAAATGTACAATTAATCGTTTCCTGTTTTTCCCCATGTATTGTTTTGGTTTGTTTGTTTGTTTTGTTTTAAATACTCAGCAGCTTCTCTTGCTAAATGATTAGGCTAAGGAGAAACTTCATATTATCAGTATCAGCCGGTGAAAAATGCTATTACAGTTTGAATATAAAGTAAAATTTGATCAATTATCTGGACTTCCCATTCCTGATAAAGGGCCAGATACTGTTTAACCATGGATCGGTAGGTTCTAATGTACTGTAATTGGTCCTGTGTTGTTTATTTAACAGTGTTTTGTGTTAGTCAGAGGTGACCTTGCTTTTCTGTTTGAAATAGAATGGATTCATGCAGGCTAACTTTGTTTCCATCGACTTATTTCGTGATTGTTTCTGTTGGCAGATGGTCTCCAGCCTGCTTAGAAGACCTAACATCTATTGTTATTAAATCAGTTATGTTGCTCTGTGATGGCAGTGTGGTGCTCAGTGTGACATTTTGATAACTGTCTGATATATATATGATTCTTGTACAAATCCTAAGTTCTTCTATCACCCGCCTTAACCACCGTGTCAGAGCATCTTCCAATGTTGAATGGAGGTAATTAAAACGTGTCATTTGTGGTTCATGCTCTCTCTCATCTTCTCCCAAGGAAAATAATTGTGTGTGCAGTGGAGTCTTTTGTTTTCTGGTTTCTTTAAATATACATGTTGCTGTGTGTTTGTCAGAGATGGCAGGTCAAAGAAGTGTATCTTGCACTTGGAGTGGAAGGTGGTGAAGTTAGTGATGGTCCTCAGTTCCCACGAGAGTTAGTTCCACAGTCTTTGACTTGCCCCTGAGAGACTTCTGTCTCCTGCACAGATGAGCTTTATCCTTATGGTGGCAATCTTTTCCCTCTCTCACCCCGCACTTTTTTAGAAATGGATAGATAACACAGATCCCAGACTTGAAGTGTTGGGACATTTTTCAACTGTTGATTGCTCATCCTATACTGAATCTGCTCTATGAATGCAGATTAATATCTATCTGTTATATCCGTGGATATTCTGAAGTAGCAGGGGCATTTCCAAGTATCTGTACTCTCTAATGACCAAATTCTGTCCCCAATGCACAGATCAGAAGACTCAGAGCTACCCGAAAGTGTTTGGCTGCTCTAGACCATTCTCAGTATGTGCTCCCACCTCATTCCATCCATCCGATACAATTCTGTTTCCCTCTCAAACTTGTTTTTCCTACACAATTTAATATTTCCATATTTCCCCCCTTCATCTATCCTACTCCTCTCCCTTCCTCTCTCTTCCCGTGTTGTATTTTTCCAATTATCTTTCTTTTTGTCAACCCCAGAAACCCACACCACTAACTCAGCCTTCCCATCTCTTCTTTATTCTCATCCTAGCACACACTCTGCCCATGCCTTTCCTCACACACTGCCCCATAAGGCACATTTCTTGAGGGAACAGTCTTCCTTCTTTTCATCATCTCAAGGACAGGGGCCACTGGAGAAGGATTCTTCTTCCCACACTGGAGAAGAGAGGTGTAAAATGTCTCTATAGGTTGCATGCACACAGGTTGGTGTTCTGCTCAGTCTGATAGCTGATTTAGCTAAAACCTTGTCAGCTGCTCAGCAGTGGTTTTCCTGGATGGGGAGACAGAGCAGAGGGATCTGGGATGTCCTGTGAGACGAAAGGATGAGATGAAATGGTGCTTACAGGGCTGCAGGAAAAGTTGAAGACAGGATACAATTTGACAACAATTTAATCCAGCAGGAGGCAACTGCAGCAAGGAGATTTGTCTCTTTCTTGCAAGAGTGTTTTTCTATTCCCTTAGCCCTGCCTCCCTAGGGAGCTGTGTGATCTGCCTACACAGCATGGGAAAGGGATGATGAATCACTGGCTTAAGCCTGAAAATTCTACCATGTCTCCCCCAGGGCTGCCATTATAGTAACCAGAAATGATGCCCCAACTGGACCCATTCCATAGCCATGTTACTCAATCATCTCAGTCATCCAACTGCAGCTACTAAAGGGGCACACAGCTATCTCAACCTATTGCACAGGTAAGATCTTCAGGGCTGGGTGCAGGGTCCTTCTTCTATAACAAGGCTTGCCCTACCCCCATGTAATAAGGGTAGCCCTAAGTATGATAAGAGAGGGAAAAAACAATCTTTGCCACTCCTGATTCTTGACCATTACTGAAGGGAGTGAGATTGGAATAACTTTTTGAATCACTTCCTGTGGCCAACCCTTTGCCTGTGGTGTTAATCAGCCTATTGTGTATGTCAACAGTCTTACAAATCGGGGGCAGTTGCTGAGAGAGAGAAATGCTATAGGTGATGTATCCATAGAATTCAATAGAATAATTGGAAAAGTATTATTCTAAGTGTTGTGATGGGGTGTTCACCTCACACCAGCCCTGAGGGGGTTAAGGTGGCCAGAAGAGGCCAATTAAACTTCAAAGTTGCACCTGAAGGGAGGCCCAGGGAATTATAAAAACTAATTGCTGATGAAGACCACCCCAGGGAGAAGGTGGGTAAGGAATATAAAGAGAAGAAGTTTGTAGTAGCAGGGGAAGAGTCTGAAGTCACTCTCTGGGAGCAAAGAGGTGGGGAGGCAGAAGAAACCCAGGGGGTAGAGTAAGCCTAAGATCCTAGTACTGGAAGAAGGGTCAACTCCAGAAGAGTTGTGAGGAAAGAAAGCCTGACAAGGCAGGGTAGGAAGCAGTCCAAGGAAACTGCCCCAAGCATGGGGACTCTGTAGATCTTGACTGCTAGGTATAAGGTTCCTGGGCTGGAACTCAGTATGGCAAAAGGCCTGCGTTCCCCTCCCAGTCACTGGGAAGTGGTGCAGGACTGCTGGAGGCAGCATCTGGACAGGTGGTCTGATGAGATTCCCCTACCCCGGGAAGGAGGGACCATATAGTGACCTAGCTGGAGAACTGAATAGGGAGCACCACAGAAATAGAGTGACTATTGGCAGGGGATGCCATATGGGAAGAAAGCTGCTATGCCATCTCTGGCCAGGAGGATGTGCTCTTGTGGTGAGTGAATCCTGTTACAAGTGTCTAGAATAGCTGAATTTCCAGTCCTCTTAGAACTATTTATTTCATGCTTTTGGCATTATGTAGCTGTATACTTCATTCTATTCTTCAGTTCTTGTATATATTCTGTATTGTGGCAGAATCTGCAATATAGTATTCCTGTATTAATTTTCTCTGCCTCTAACTAAAGACAGTACAGGTATTTCTGGATAGATACAGATTGCACTTCTTTTTATGTAGAGACTTGCTGAGAAATGTTCCTACAGATTCTTTTATTAAGTTACCAGCAAGCAGTACTGCTAATTTTTAAGCAGATGCTCTGCTCAGGGACAAGCTAAATCTTTATGGGAACACTCAACTCAGAATTGCTTTGCTTATGAAAGAGAATATGGATATTGCATTTCATGAAGTGAGCTCGGTTGAGATGACCTTGCTATTTACAGCTACCAGGATGCACTGCAGCTGTAAGACAGAATGACTTTTTTATAACAGTTTAATTAATGATTTAGGATAAAATCCTGGACCTCTGTAAAAAGCTCAAGTAAACTGTCCTTATGCATGAGTTCTCTGTGGAGGAAAGAATGTTTGGCAGGGTGGGGCATGGAATCTTCCTCTTTCTTCTAAGGCAAAGATACAAGTGTAGTGATGCCCCCTCTGTATATATGTAGTTTTGGTCAATGGATCTACATAATTGGGTCCCAGTGGTGTAATCTCTGCCCCTTTCCCACAATGTCTTAACACAGACTTTTCATTAAGTCCATGTTTCACATTTCTATTAAGTATTCATAACCGTTATACAATGGCCTCTGTCAACAGATGACCTTTTTCATCTCCTGTCATTGCAATTTATATTTGGTTTGTGCTCACTTCACACTAGATTACATAAAGCAATATTTTACTAGTTACTGTTGATTTAAAGCAAACTTATTAATACTGTTGTATCAATACAGGAGCATCTTCTATATTATGTCGTGTGGGAAATTGGATTTGTATAGAATGGGCTTCTCAAACTTCTTCGTAGTGTGGACAACATCTTAAGAGGTGCTGTTTAGGCCACCTCTCCTCACATTTGTGCCTGCATAAGCCATGTTATTGAAATGCCCACAGACCTGAAGAGCTCTGTGTGAGCTTGAAAGCTTGTTTCTTTCACCAACATAAACTGATCAATCAAAGATGTCTCACAGCATTACTGTTTATAATCATTTCACTTATACATTGTATAATTGCTGTTCTGCTTATTACCCAGACTTTTAGCACCAGCATATAGGCAATTGAGGAGTTTCTTCACCTTACATCTCTTAAAGCCTTAATTCCTTTTTATTTGTGCTACCTTGACTGAGTCTTATGTCTGAGCATATGTACTGTATTTACCCCCTTAGCATCCTACCCTTCAGATACCAGATTAATGTCGTCCTGGTACTGTGACTACTCGGTTAACCAGAATAGTGATTCCCCTTCTTCAGATATGGAGCCATACACCATACACCCTCCTTTCCCTATAAAACATGACCCAATATTCCTCAAGACCCTCTACTTGATGCTACTTGCCCAGACAGCAGTTTACCTCCAATATCTTCTGTTTTCTCTTCTCTCACTCATGGGACAGGAAGGACCTCCAAGGTCACCAGTTCTTTCCTCTCCTTCACCTCCCCTCTAAGATCCCTGAAGATTCTGATGATCTACAAAGTGTTTTGAGGGAGTGTTGTTCATGCCAACATGCATCATATCCAAGGATCCTTGCCCAGAATCTTTAGAATCCCATTTAGTTCAGTTGTGTGTATTATTTGTGTTCCAGGAAGACAGCATGGTACTGTTGTACTTCTGTCTACTGCAGAATATTTTGTATAATCTCCTTAACAATAAGTCACCAACGAGGATGGTCTGTCTTCTTTGGACAGGCAGTGGTCTTCTGGGCATGCTTGACATCAAGGATTAGATTGAGCATCCATCCCCAGGTGTGGTGATAGTAGCCATATAGTTGATATACCATGTGGTGGGTAATTATAGCCTTAATTATGTATATAAAATCTTGTTACAATGTATGAGAAACATTACTTTGTCTGAATTTAAAAGGAAAGGAAAAGTTAATAATGAACTCTCTCTCCATCCCCTGTTTGTGACTCAGTACAGCCTTTCTGCTGTCTGCCCTGAGTTGTACTAAATGGAGCAGACCTGGCCTATTTTGTGTTGGTCCTTTCTGGAGAAGGAATTGTGTATTTATTCAGTAGTCCCCAAGATGTGCTAGACACTCTACGGGTAGAGGTAGACACCATTCCTGCTTTGAAAAACTTTCTCCCCTCCCCCACCCCCCTATGAGTCTGATCTCACTTAATGAGGTGCATGGGCTAGATCCTCAGCTAGTATAAATCAGTTTAGCTCCACTGTCATTAGTGAAGCTATGTTGATTTACACCATCTGAAGATCAGTCCCATGGCTCTACTGAAGAACTTCTCTGGATCAAATATGGCAAGGAACTGACTGACTCTTAAGACTCTCTCAGTTCCACCATGTCAGTGCTCTCAGACTCAGACCTTAACTTGGGTGGCAGCTAATTCCATCCTAAGACAGTTGTCAGCTACATTAATAGCCCCTATATCTTAATTGTTCAAACACCACTGAAGCACACAAATACTGTCATAACAAGCAGGGTAGAAGAGCTACCATCCTTCTTTCATTTGCACCATTGTCATAAAGCGCATGGGTGACTCTGAGCTGCCACCACACTCTGTTTTGAAGTCAATCTCCACTTGTCCCATGCAGGATTGCTCATTGGGCACAGTAGCTCCTCTCATCACCTTGAATTGTCAAAACCCTTCTTTGTTTACCAGACATCCGCTAATGGCTAAATCTATCATTTGGGATAATGAATCCCTCAGGGATCAATATTTAATGGTGTTTCCTGTTGGCAGATTTAAATTCATTTGAAACTATCCACTAACACAAACTGCAAAGGTGACATACTGTTCAGGAAATATTTCCTTCCATCATCCACCTAGAGCTGTAATCATTGAAGTATAAATCACTCTGACAGGGTAGCGGCACAAATTTCACTGTTGCATAAGTGCATGTAGATAAAAATACCGATATTTTAGTAGAAAACGATAGATCTAGAATGATAAATCCTAATTCTTCCAATGCCACAGCAAAGAGGAGGAAATAGTCATCCACTGTATTGCTAACATTAATGCCACACACAAATGGCTCTAACATCCAATATTTTATCTTCAATAAAGGAACAATATTTCCAAAGAAACTCTCATCTCATTGCATTCCATATATTGCTTTTTCCAACAGCATGACATTCTTTTATTGTTTTCTATTTTTCCCCTCCTGATTCAAGTTCTATTCTCTATTTTATGCCACCACAAGTATTTATAATGCCTGGAAGTCTGAACGCTGGAATTTCAGATTATAATATTGCTGCACAAAATCTTTCAAGCTCATGGACATGAATGTATAAAGATTTTTTTTGGTATGAGTTTTTCTGTCAGATGCACTCAGTAAATAAGATTTTTAGCCAATAAAGACTGTGAGGTAGCTGTGGCAATATGCTGACTTACAAATGATGAAACTAAGATGAGACATTATGGCCAACCTTTTCAAACTTGGGAGCCTAAAGTTAGGCTCCCAACTTCATATGTAGGCACTTAGGTAGCCTTTCAGATCACCCACTCCTCCTATTGAATCCTGCACCTCTGAAAAATCAACTTATGTAAGTGCCTACA
The DNA here is from genome assembly GCA_003942145.1 of Platysternon megacephalum. NCBI lineage: Eukaryota > Metazoa > Chordata > Testudines > Platysternidae > Platysternon > Platysternon megacephalum. Next base: position 5,487,219 of record QXTE01000075.1, read on the forward strand.
TAGAGATTTAGTTGCCTAACGTTTAAGCACCCAAGTTTGAAAATATTGCCTACAGATGGAGTCCATGTCAGAGCTGGGATCAGAACCCATATCTTCTGAATCCTGCTCCCATGCCTGAATCATTAGACAATGCTGGCTCACTGGCTGGCTCCATGGACAATAGCAATACAATCAATGGCTTTTGGCAACATACAAGGTGAAGGATTGTTTATTCCTCCTTGAACAATATTTGATTACTATTTACATCCCAGTTGTTCACTGTTCCTCTAATATTGTACCTTTTACTTATCTGCATATTATGTTTACAGGATGTATTTACTGTACATAGAGTCAAGCTGTCCTGCAGTGGCTCAAAAGCATGTGTACTAACCTCAGGGAAGATGTAGGAAAAGGGAATAAACCTCAAATTGGTACTGAATTTTATATTTGGATTTCACCAACTTATTATCAATTGTAAACTCCTTAGGCACTAAAACAACTGTATCATAGAGTCACTATAGCAACCTTATCAACCTGGGGTACTCCAATCTCTTGCCTTTGTGATAGATGGTTCCTTGCATCAAAGACAACAGCAATATTCAGGTTATTCCTAGTCCCAAAGGACCAGTCACTTACCCCAGGTCAATTGCATGTTAGATCTCGCACTGAAGTCAATGCTTGTAGCCAATCCTATAATAAACTAGCTAAAGATTCCTTATATAGGAAAAGGAAACAACATCATTTATCTCCTCCCCTCCTCCCCTTTTGCTTCAAATTGTAAGCTGATGGGAGGAATTCACTTGCATATCTCTCTTGATTGCAGGGTAGGGGGAGAGAGCAGTGAGGAAGAGCAATCAACAAAGTTCTTTGTCCTCTTTGTCCCACTATAGTTCTTAGGGTGTTGATGGGCCTTTCTTGTGGGGCAGGATGTAACACTTTCTATTGGAAGCCAGCATTTCACACTAATGTCTCTTTGCTTTCTGGTGATTTACACAGCTAGAGACTTACAATGCAAATGCTCTGATATGGGATACAGAGGTTATAAGTGAGATGAATGCGTCTAGATTGCAGCATGCATTAAATGAAGTCTAAACACAAAGCACATTTTTATAACACTAAAACTACTTAACAATACTGGCACACAAGTGATCTGGGCTAATTTTAGCCATGTATTCCTCATTATTCAATTGAGGCAAAGGGATCTGGGCAAGAGCTGGCACTTGGTATGCCAATTTCACAGATATGCTGATTTAGAAGATGTTCCTCATCCTTCTCTTCAAACCAGACTTTCATCTGTATCTTGCACCGAACAAAGGTTAAGGCTCAAATATTTGTATCTTTTTTTCACGTCCAGTTTCCCTCTGGGATTGGAACTATTAAGTGCTATGAGAAAAGCTGTTCTATTGCTGTTTCCAACCTATTCAAAAGTAGAAGATATCAGAAATCTCATGAGAGCTTTCAAAACTGAGATTTCCAGCCCAATTTTGAAGATTCAAGAAGTTCAAATATTCTTTGAATCAGAATGTTCTGAGTTTTGGATGCATGCCCAAATCAAATCCAAACTCTTATGCTTTTGCCCACTGCTAGTTGAAATCCCATCTATGGCACAATCAGCGTGCGAGACCTCAGAGATGAACTCAAGGAAGTACTAACTCTTTCCTGAATTTACATGGTTAGGCACAGCAGTTTAATTTCTTTTCTGCTTTTGACATGCTATTTACACCATATGAACACCTAGTACAAGACACTTCCCTTGAGCTTATAGTCTAGACAGACAAATGAAGCATTATTCATATTTTACAGATGGTGAACTGAAGCAGAGAGATGTGACTTGCTTAGGGTCACACAGTCTGTGTCAGAACAGGAAATAGAACCTAAGGGCTTGTTGACACAGGTTAATTATTTCAGTATAGCTTGCTGGTCAACTATCATGCTATAACTTTGCTGGTATAGGTCCTCATGTGGACAGTCTATTACAGAGTAAATGTGACTTCCAAACAGAGTAATTATACTAAAAGTTATGTTTATTTTGGAATAGTACCCACACAGGGAGTTTTTCCAGAAAAGCTATAGTGGAATAATTATTCCAGTAAAATTGACAGTCTGAGTATGTCTACATTAGAAATGCTACAGCAGTAGTGTAGAAACTTTTTATGGTCACAGATGGGGGTTCTTCCATTTCAATGGTAAATCTACCTCTGAGAGGCAGTAGCTAGGTCAACAGAAGTTTTTCATTGACCTAGTGCTGTCTACACTGGTGTTTAGGTTGACTTAAGTGCTGGCATGTTCTGGGGTGCAATCCAGACCAGTGAGAGGTTGTCATTGCCTGCCCTGTATCCCTGGGTGCCTCAAATGCTCTGCTGCTGTGGCTCACAGCCTGGACAAAGCCAGCCAGCAGATAAGCATGCGGTATCCTGGGTGTCTGTGCTTTGCAACCCTGGGTCAGCACTCTGACCCCAGCAGCCTGCCTACAACGCAACAGCACCACTCTAGTCTTTGACACACATTAACTTGTGTGTGTGGGGGGTGACCTATCCCCAAGCACATGCTGAATCCTGAATTTTCCCCTAACAGCATGCTCTGCAATCTCCAGTACTTTCCTGAACAATTCAGAGGAATAAGATTTGCTGTCCAAAGAGACAAACTGCACGACATATCACGTTTACTGGAGTCAATTAACATTTTAATTCAAACACAGCACTGAGTTGGGTTAGATTAAAAGTAAAACAAGTTTATTAACAAAAGGAGATAAGATTGAGTGAGTTTAAGTAGAGTGTTAAAAATGGTTACAAGCAAATAAAAGTGAAAAACACTTTCTAGAGGCTAAAACTTAACAAAATTACAGTCTTTCCTCAAGGTAGTTTCCTTACCAGTCTGCCTTCCAGCAAGATGGCTGACCAGCCCCTTTTGGCCAGGATCTCCCCAAAAGTCTAAAGTGCTCAGTTCCTTTGTCATTTTATGTGAAATTTAACTTGGGGGTTTGCCCCTCTTTAATAGCCCAGTGAACCTTTGAAATGGATTCTTCTGGAGGTTACCACCACCACCCGAAAAGTAAAGATCATTCAAGCTGTGAGGAAGACAACATGGAGTTTCCTGGTGAAGGAATTTTCATACTGGTTTCTTCCCCCACTGGTGTTTCCTCAAATGCAAATTGACCTGTCCTTCAATCTCCTCCCCTGGCTGTGATGCGGAGTGTTTTTTCTCCTCCCCTTGTTGGCTTGATGGTCCTGATTACCTTCTATGTAAATTGCATTCCCATTGTCTCTTAATGTACCTTGGAAATACCCCATCCTAGAGAGAGGAATGTGGTTCTGCCTCCCCGAAGGTGAGTTTTTAGCCCTGCCAGGAAGACACATTTTGATTACATAATTCCCAATATGTTTGTAATTTTGAATTTGTCCTCCATGCATACCTCACAATAATATTAGTGATCAATACATTGTTAGCTTTCTATTGATAACTTACATGACACCTTCTAGATAAAGGTTATGATATCCATGAGTTGGGGCACACTAAACTGGTCAGGCCACCTGAAATTCATCAATAGATCCCTTTCCCTCTTGTACTGGGATGCTGTTAGGTCACAACTACATATCTCAGGGGTGTGAATTTTTCACACCCTTGAGTGACATAGCTATGTCAACCTAAGTTTTAGGTGCAGACCAGGCCTCATTTCCCGTGCTTAAACAAGCCCTAGATCTAGTGACTGATTTCCATTTCCTTAATGACAAATTATGCAACTTGATTGAAAAGCATCACTTCTCACAGCTCCTTTGAGATCTACAGCAACTTTTCTGGCAGCTCTTTTCTTTATGTGAATAACTGAGCTTTTAAAGGGAATATATGCCATCAAGTGGGAGGCTTGCACTGCACATAGTACCCTGAAATCCAATACTGGAGACATGCTGTGACACAGAGGCCCATTGGTGCCAACTGGCAAAGTGTTCACTGTTCTTTACAGGCAACTGCTGTCTGATATCTGACAAATTCACCACACCTAATATACCACTTTCATGGTATTTATCCATAAAGTGTTGCATGTGAGGCCTCCACTGAAAGCTTGTAACTTATCAATACTCAATCATTGTGAGATGTGTGTACAGGTGATATTTAAGGAATAATGTAACTATTGAAAATTATGTCCTAATGGTCTTAGAGGGAAAGTGAGTCACCAGGGAATCAAGTCTCGGTGATGGCCCATTCAAGTGGGAGGGAGTTGTTACTCCTGCCTGGGTACCTGATTGTGTAAATGTATTGCTTCAATTGTCTACCTGTGCACCAAACCAGAAATGTCAATGGAAAACCATCAAAGATAAGCTATAAACATCAAAAACACTTGGAAGTGAAAAGGCATAAGATGACAGCCTTGTCTGTGAATAAAGACAAAAGACTGACTCATTTATGTCACAGAGTGGAGAAAGACACTCTAGATCCATTCATTCAGGAGATACCTTGATGAGCAGAGATGCTTCATGAAAGACTAGCTCTTAGCTCCTTGGGGCTAGCAAGCCTGCAAAAGAACTTTGGGGTGAGAATCTTTTGTATTAGCTAGAAAAAATAACTAGATAATTCATAGAGGATAGATCCTATAGTGGCTATTAGCCAAGATGGTCAGGGATGCAACCCTGAGGTCATGGTGACCCTAAACCTCTGACTACCAGAAGGTAGGAGTGGAAGATGGGTGGATCCCTCTATAAGTGCCCCATTTTATACACTTTTCTGAATCTCTGGTACAGGCTGTTGAAATGGATCTTTAATGGCCCACAGCTGGGTGGATTGTTACTGGTACCAGTGAAAGACTCACGTATAGTATGCTTAATGCACAGAAAATTTATTTGAGAAAGAATTACACAAGCAGTTAATGTTACACAGTACACACAGAATCATAGAAGATTAGGGTTGGAAGAGACCTCAGGAGGTCATCTAGTCCAACCCCCTGCTCAAAGCAGGACCAACCCCAAATAAATCATCCCAGCCAGGGCTTTGTCAAGCTGGGCCTTAAAAACCTCTAAGGATGGAGATTCCACCATCTCCCTAAGTAACCCATTCTAGTGCTTCACCACCCTCCTAGTTAAATAGTTTTTCCTAATATTCAACCTAGACCTCCCCCACTGCAACTTGAGACCATTGCTCCTTGTTCTGTCATCTCCCACCACTGAGAACAGCCTAGCTCCATCCTCTTTGGAACCCCTCTTCAGGTAGTTGAAGGCTGCTATCAAATCCCCCCTTACTCTTCTCTTCTGCAGACTAAATGACCCCAGTTCCCTCAGCCTCTCCTCATAAGTCATCGTGCCCCAGCCCCCTAATCATTTTCGTTGCCCTTCGCTGTACTCTCTCCAATTTGCCCACATCCTTTCGGTAGTGGGGGGCCCAAAACTGGACACAATACTCCAAATGTGGCCTCACCAGTGCCGAATAGAGGGGAATAATCACTTCCCTCGATCTGCTGGCAATGTTCCTATTAATGCAGCCTAATATGCCATTAGCCTTCTTGGCAACAAGGAAACACTGACTCATATCCAGCTTCTCATCTAATCCCCAGGTCCTTTTCTGCAGAACTGCCACTTAACCAGTAGGTCCCCAGCCTGTAGAAGTGCATGGGATTCTTCCATCCTAAGTGCAGGACTCTGCACTTGTCCTTGTTGAACCTCATCAGATTTCTTTTGGCCCAATCCTACAATTTGTCTAGGTCACTCTGAACCCTATCTCTACCCTCCAGCATATCTACCTCTCCCCCCAGATTAGTGTCATCTGCAAACTTGCTGAGGGTACAATCCATCCCATCATCCAGATCATTAATGAAGACGTTGAACAAAACCGGCACCAGGCCTGACCCCCGGGGCACTCCGCTTGATACCAGCTGCCAACTAGACATTGAGCCATTGATCACTACCTGTTGAGCCCGACAATCTAGCCAGCTTTCTATCAACCTTATAGTCCATTCATCCAATCCATACTTCTTTAACTTGCTGGCAAGAATACTGTGGGAGACCATATCAAAAGCTTTGCTAAAGTCAAGGTATATCATGTCCACAGCTTTCCCCATATCCAGAGAGCCAGTTATCTCATCATAGAAGGCAATCAGGTTGGTCAGGCATGACTTGCCCTTGGTGAATCCATGTTGACTGTTCCTGATCACCTTCCTCTCCTCCAAGTGCTTCAAAATGGATTCCTTAAAGACCTGCTCCATAATTTTTCCAGGGACTGAGGTGAGGCTGACTGGTCTGTAGTTCCCCAGATTCTCCTTCTTCCCTTTTTTAAAGATGGGCACTACATTTGCCTTTTTCCAATCATCTGGGACCTCCCCCGATCACCATGAGTTTTCAAAGATAATGGTCAAAGGCTCTGCAATCACATCAGCCAACTCCCTCAGCATCCTCAGATGCATTGCATCCGGCCCCATGCACTTGTGCATGTCCAGCTTTTCTAGATAGTACTTAACCTGTTCTTTCACCACTGGGGGCTGCTTATCTCCTCCCCAGACTGTGCTGCCCAGTGCAGCAGTCTGGGAGCTGACCTTGTCTGTGAAGACAGAGGGAAAAAAAGCATTGAGTACTTCAGCTTTTTTCACATCATCTTTCACTAGGTTGCCCCTCCCCATTCAGTAAGGGTCCCACACTTTCCCTGACCACCTTCTTGTTGCTAACATACCTGTTGAAACCCTTCTTGTTACCCTTCACATCCCTTGCTAGCTGCAACTCCAACTGTACTTTGTCCTTCCTGATTACACCCCTGCATGCTTGAGCAATATTTTTATACTTCTCCTTAGTCATCTGTCCAAGTTTCCACATCTTGTAAGCTTCCTTTTTGTGCTTAAGCTCGCTGAAGATTTCTCCGTTAAGCCAAGCTGGTTGTGTGACATATTTGTTGTTCTTTCTGCACATCAGGATGGTTTGTTCCTGCGCTCTCAATAAGAATTATTTAAAATACAGCCAGCTCTCCTGGACTCCTTTCCCCCTCATATTAGCCTCCTAGGGTGTCCTGCCCATCAGTTCCCTGAAGGAGTCAAAATCTGCTTTTCTGAAGTCCAGGGTCCATATTCTGCTGCTCTCCTTTCTTCCTTTTGTCAGGATCCTGAACTCGACCATCTCATAGTCACTGCTGCCCAGGTTGCCACCCACTTCTACTTCCCCTACCAATTCTTCCCTGTTTGTGAGCAGCAGGTCAAAAAGAGCATGGCCCCTAGTTGGCTTTTCCAGCAATTGCACCAGGAAGTTGTTCCCAACACTCTCCAAAAACTTCCTAGATTGTCTGTGCACAGGTGTATTGCTATCCCAGCAGATGTCCCGGTGATTGAAGTCCCCGATGAGAACCAGAGCCTGTGATCTGGAAACTTCAGTTAGTTGTCCAAAGAATGCCTCGTCTACCTCATCCTCCTGGTCTGGTGTTCTATAGCACACGCCCACCACGACATCACCCTTGTTGCTCTCACCTCTAAACTTAACTGAAAGACTCTCAACAGGTTTTTCTCCAGTTTCATACTGGAGCTCTGAGCAGTCATACTGCTCTCTTACATACAGTGCAACTCCTCCACCTTTTCTCCCCCGCCTGTCCTTCCTGAACAGTTTATACACATCCATGACAGTGCTCCAGTCATGTGAGTTACCCCACCAAGTCTCTGTTATTCCAATCACAATTCATAATTCCTTGACTGTGCCAGGACTTCCAATTCTTCCTGCTTGTTCCCCAGGCTTCTTGCATTCATGCACAGGCACCTAAGATAACTAGCTAATTGCCCTACTTTCTCAGTGTGAATTGGGAGGCTTCCCCTGTTGCACCCTCCTCCTTGTGTTTCCTCACGGTATCCCACTTCCCCACATCTTTTCCAATAAGCCTCAGCTCCCCAAGCATAAATCCTCAGTAGCTATGTTAGCTTTACACAGTATCCTGATCGGCAAACAAAGCAGGTATAGCTACCAATTTTAGATGGAGACTTCTTCTTTTCTCTTTGTTTTTGCTTTCAGGTACTTGGTCTGTCAAGGGTGCCCAGAAGCAGGCTCTAGCTCACCCCGAGGACTTCTGTCTCACAGTCTCGAACCTTTTCAGATGTTAATTGGGGAACTAACTTAACCAATTTACTTTGCTTAGCATTTATACCTTTTGTTCTCAAAGGAGTCACATGGCCAGAAATATGCCCGGTGGGCATTCATCACTGGTTTTTTTAATTAATATTTTGGAAGGAGGGGGCTGCAGAACAGATACAAACCAAAGTTCAAACATCATTTACTCTCTCATCAATCATTCACCTAAGCTCTTAACGTGATGCCATCCAAAGTGGTCACTTTGACCCAGGTCAGCTTGCACCAAGCCCACTGATCACATGATATTACATTTTCTTTACTTTGTGAGCTGGTCCCCTGCTGATATATTCCAAAGTTCGATGTTGAAACATAAACGCAGATCGAGCTGCTATTAGCACCTCCAGTAGTTTTCCACATCATTTATCTAGTGCTAAGAGAATCCCACTCCCAGAATCCTCTAGCAAGTTCAGACATACCAACCCATACCAAACTCATGCTTGCCATATTTATTCATATCAGTCACAGCAATTCATAATAATTTGGCACCGACCCAACATGGGTCACAGTTGGAGACAGATACTGGACACGATGGACCATAATCTGACCCAGTATGGCAGTTCTTCTGTTTTAATGATAGACTCAGACATTAAGGCCAGAAGGGACAATCATGATATTTAGTCTGACCTCCTGCACATTGCAGGCCACAGAACCTCACCCTTCCACTCCTGTAATAGGCCTGTAATCTCTGAGTTACTGAAGTCCTCAGATCTTGATTTAAAAACTTTGTTACGGTGAATCCACCATTTACTCTAGTTCAAACCAGCAAGTGACCCGTGCCCCACGCTGCAGAGGAAGGTGAAAACCCTCCAAGGTCTCTGCTGATCTGACCTGGGACAAAAATTCTTCCTAATCCCAAATACGGCGATCAGTTAGACCCTGAGCTTATAGGTGAGACCCACCAGCCAGACACCCTGGAAAAAATTCTCTGTAGTAATTCAGAGCTCTCCCCATCTAGTGCCCCACCTCCAGGCATTGGAGAAATTTGCTAATAGCAGTCACGGATAGGCCATATGCCATTGTTTATAATCTCCTCATACCATCCCCTCCATAAATTTATCAAGCTCAGTCTTAAAACAAGTTAGGGTTTTTGCCTCTACTATTCCCCTTGGAAGGCTGTTCTAAGTATGTTATGATTTTGTTTTATTTGTAACTACTTGTTTCTATTTAAATCCCTGTCCTCTCTTAAATATCCTTTTGCTTTACTATAATTGAAGTCAAGCTTTGTGTGCAATACAGGAGTGGTGGGCTACGGTTAAATTGGGGTACGCTGTTCCTTTGGAAGAGGATCTGGGTTTTCTGTAGGTATCCAGTGATGAGGGCTTGGATACCAGAGGGTGACACTTTGAAAGGACTTGGGGGAATGAGGTGCATCTATTGTAACCTGGAGGGCAAAGACATGTCTGATACAGCCCAGAGGAGAGTGTTTGAGTGGCTGACTGGCTGGCTGTGGTAGGGAGCGAACACCCAGGTGACACAGGCAGGACTCCTTCACACTGGATGCAGGTGGGAACAAGGTGGCTTCCAGCCCTCAGTGCCCCAAGAAGCATCACACGTGCCCATAAAACTTCTGCTCTGCCTACCACATCTCCAGACCCAAAGAATGAACAATATTTCAATATTTCATATTATTCAGATCAACAACCCCCCCCCCCACACACACACACACAAAAACCCCACCCTTGCAGGTGTGCTATTTTTCAATCAACCATGTTGTACATAATGACATTTAGTCTCTCCTTTAGAATGAGATGAGCCCAACCAAAGCACCAGTTCTGAATATCAAAGAGAAGAATGTGGTGGTGGTGGTATGTGTCCAAACCTGAATCTGAATTGCACAACTTGCCTCTAATGGCCTGAATCAAAACCCAAAAGCAGTATATCCCAGAACTTGGAGGGTTCAAAATGCAAATCTGAATGTCTTGGCAAAGGCTCTTTTCTAGATTTTTTTCCAGGTGCTATTAGAAGGCTTCTCTCTCCCCAAGACACATGTGGATGAGAAACCAAGTATTAAGGACATAAGAGAGTGCAATAGGAGCACAGTGATGCAGGATTTGTTTCTTTAGCAAAAAAGTGCTATTTATAATATGTTTGCTGATTTACCATTTCTGACTTCAGATTATTTACCAGCAATAGAAGCAAAATAGCAGCCCTGTTTTTGTAGGGTAGGGACAAAGTTGGATCTAAAGGGAAAGGAATCCCTTTAAGGTAAGTAATATGTCAAAAGAATGCAGTACTTTACACTGGCTCATTCACTATGGAATATTTCAGTCACCATATTTTAGTGAGCATTCAAAGCACTGAGTATCCACTTCTAATCGGATGTGTCAACTTCAGAGTTCACAGATTTGAGGTCTTATTACATTGTTTCTCAGTCCATGAAATTGAAGTGTGGCCTTGTCACCTCCATTTGTCTCTTTTTAAAAAAACCTTAAGATCTTCGTCTGGCGTTAGCTGACAAGCTGACTCAGTGCCTGTCAAAGTAATTAAGAACTATTTGCTCTCCAGCATTCATGGTTAAACAGGAAGCTTTACACTTGAATTGTTTCATCTGCTTTAAATCCCTCTAAGAGGAATAACTTAGCTGGATGTAGAATACTAAAAGGCCTGACCCTACCCTTCCAATTAGTACTTCTGGGCCTTTCCCCTGACCCCATCCTTCAAGCTACCAGTGGAAGATGGAGAAAGCTGACTGGCTTCCCTAAGTTTGTTACCAGGGAGAAGGAGGAATTTTAGTCTGACAGAGGGTGCTTGGGGGCAGTCCCTTTGGGCTGGTCCACACTAGGGGCGGGATCGAACTAAGATACTTCGACTTCAGCTACGCTATTCGCGTAGCTGAAGTCGAAGTATCTTAGTTCGAATTTGGCGCGCTTACCTCGCGTCCGCGCGGCGCCGCGATCGACGTTCGCAGCTCCCACGTCGACTCCGGTAACTCCGCTCGCCCTGCAGGAGTACCGGAGTTCGAAGTAGCGCGTTCGGGGATCGATTTATCGCGTCCAGACAAGACGCGATAATTCGATCCCCGATAGTTCGATGGCTACCCGCCGATTTCGGCGGGTAGTGTAGACGGGGCCTTTGATGTCAAAGTGATTCTCCACTCTCTCAAAGTTCTAATCTTGGCATGCACAAAAGGCAGTGCAGTTACACTGATAACTGAAACTTTCACAGTGGCTGAACTTTCTGGACACTCCCCACTGTGGTCCTAAAGATGGTGATTCCTAGACTTTCCCTACCCTTGCTGGCTGGGCTTGTTGTGGATAGGGTCAGACGCTATAGTTTGAACCTTGTTCTGTACAGAGCCCTGAGTCTGTCTCTGCGCTGCATCACTGAGGCAATAAAGAATCCCATGCCTTTAAACAACAATCTTAGTTTGAAGTGTGTTGCAGTGGCAGGTGAGGAGTTCTTTTCCTGTGGAACTTGTGAACTCCACCAGATTGGCAGCTCACAGGGCACAGATTATAAATGTTTGGGGATTGGAATCCTCATCAGATAGGAGCCTGATGAGCTTTGGGCGGTGTGTGACACTGCATCCTATATTCTTCATAGAGATATTATGATATGATATGGCATAACTATGATGTATTTTATGCAAGATGGGTCATGTGAGATCATTGGATAGATTATGATTTACTGAATAATTATCCAATTTGTATGCATGTATCATTTTTGTATCTGAAGCTAGGAATATGGACTATGTATCTGTATTACAAATGTGTTTACACTTGGGGAACACCCACTAGGCACAAGACTGTCAGTCTAGATGGCTGGCTGGGAAAGGCCCATTCAGGTTGATGAGCCATTAGGAGAAAACAATAGGCCTTAGAAGAAGCTAATCTCCCACCAGGAAGCCTTCCTGATGATGCTGTAAACAGCCTCTGACTCATGGCTGCTATGGCACTACAGGGACATGTAACCAGGTCACCTGGTACTGGACTCCATCTTGGAATACCAGTGTTTTTCCACTGACTGGAGTGGGAACCAAGCTTTGAGACAAAGGGTTCCCGCCATATGCAAAACCTGTTTAAGGTGGGGGAGTGACATCATCGTGGTTCTTCACTGACTCCCAACCCCAAAGAGACTTTTGGAAACACCTGAGGAACAAGGACTGAACTGGGGGGGGGCATGCTAGACCCAGGCTAAAGGGATTTTTAGCCTGTGAAAGGAACACCTGGGGTTTTAAAGCTATAAATTAGTGCAGCTGGCTCCTTAAAAATCTCTGCAGCCTGCTTGAATCATCATTTTAGAGTGAGAATTTGCTACTCATATCCAATCTTGGGTTTAGTATAGTAAGCTTAGTTTGCGTGTTTTGTTTGCTAGGTAATCTGCTTTGATCTGTTTGCTATCCCTTATAATCACTTTAAATCTATCTTTTGTAGTTAATAAACTTATTTTTGCTTTGTCTAAAACCAGTGTGTGGGAGTCATAACTCTGGGCAGAAAGCTGTTCAATGTCCTTCTCCATATTGAGGGAGGAGGAGAATTTCACGAGCTTACGCTGTACAGATCTCTGTGCAGCGCAAGATGGTATAATTTTGGGTTTTCATTCCAGAGGGGGCTGTGCACTAGCTGGGCAGTTCCTTAGCTGTAGCCTCCCCATGCAGAGCTGATCACAGTGTCTGTATGTACTGCAGCTTGGTGTGTCCCTACCTGTATGTGTGCTGGAGCCTGGGAGAGGACTTGGCAGACTGGTCACACCAGTACAGTGTAAAGGGAGCCTGGGTTGGGTTGGGTTGGGGGGGGGAAGTGGTATCCTGGTTCCAGTTGGCTCCCTTGGGGCAACCCATCAGAGGGTGTTTTTAAGAGGGGGGTATTTAGTAGGAGGGGGAGTGAAAGCTTATATTCACAAGAAATTAAAATGTATGGCAATGCACTGACAAGTCCAATATTGATGTATCATTGGGAGAAAATTTGCCTTATTTCCACCCCTCTCAGAATAGCTCTTGACTCAAGATTGTGCTCATTTTCCAAACAAAGATTTGTTCCCTCAAAAACAAACAAAATGCCACCCAGGAGTTCCTGGGGGCTTCCTCCTCTCTCTGCTCTTCTGTAGTAGTATTGAGCCATGTGATCCTGGAGCAGCCAGTCAGCTCTTTTTCTCCTCTCTGGATTCTGTACTGATAGAAATGCAAGCTATCCCATTTTGTGTGGGACATCTTACCCTGCCTTCAGCTCTAGGTTCCCCTCTTTCTTCCTCAGCAGTGGAAATGCTGATGGCTTGGGAAGGAGGTGTAAGCCATCAGAAGAGCCTAGAAGGATGGGGGCCCAGCAGCCCTAAAACATTATGATTGAAATGAGTTTTCTCTCTCTGGGAGATGAGGGCCAGGTTCTCCCTCCTCTAAAACTGGGTGGTTTATTTTGTCTCCTACTCTCTGCCCTTAATGTCTGATCTGTGGATGCCTTTTTAAGTTGCCTGAAGATATAAAACCATTGAGAGGACTGAGGAGAAGGGAAAAACAAAACAAAGTACAACTGAGGGGAAAGGGAAACTAACAATCCTCCTCCAACCCTCTAGTAGCTTTTGGGGTGGTAAAGACATGGCGTTTACCCATCCCTCTCCTCCTCCCTCTCACTTGTGCTCAATGCTTTCTCCCCAAATAGGTGGCTTTTGCCAGCATGAAAACAGTTGGCTCTGTGGAGACAGCTCCCTCCCAAACTGGGCAACGTTACTACTAGGTTTGTTGAGGACAGAATCTTACATTGTTTGTTTGACTGAGTCTGTCCTCGAGTGATAGTACAGTACTCAGAGCGACTGCCAGATAGGCAGACACCACCCTCTGACATTGCCCATCCCAGATGGCACATTGCCACTTGTCTTAATCTATCTTATTTGTCTTTCATTCATACAGAATTTTGCATACAGAAATTGCCTGTTAAAGTGTGTAGTTGAATACATTCATGAGATAAAGGCCCTATACAAAAGTAATTGATTCAAAGACCAAAAAAAAAAAAAGCCACATAGCTGCATTTAGCTGGTGAGAGGGAGAGGACCCAGAGTAGTTGCCTTAAGAAGAACTGTTGTCTTTCCACAAAAGGACTTTTGCAGAGTGCACTCTGTCATAGCCCTTTATAGCATGGCGTGTTACTGCAGGCCCTACCTCAGTTTCTATCCTAGGTAGTCATCAACTCTCACAGCTTTCAGTGTGTTCAGTTGCTGAGGTGACTTAGCCCTCCATCTGAATCAGAGAGTTTAAGGCCAGAAGGGACCACCAGATCATCTACTCTGACCTCCTGTACATCACAGGCCACCAACACCACCCAGCACCCGCACACTAACCCAACAACTGAAATTAGACTAAAGTATTACAGCCCACTGGAGACCAGACTGTGCCACAGGCAAAGAATAGGAAGGACTGTGCTCGAGGCCCCTGCTGTGACACTGGAGGCTAAGGCCAACTCTAAGTCTATATATCAACGGAGAGTCTGTCAGGCTTAATTATTTTGTTAAAATTGCTGTAAATATATAGTTTGGACTTTCCTAAATACTGGGGAATGGACTACTAATACTCATATGCTAATCTCTGTAGTTCTCATGCTAAGAGTAATATGTGGACATGGCTGGGGCAGACAACTTGATAACAAGAGCCTTTAATCACTGAGTTTTGCCTATAGCAAGGGCTACCCCTCCTAGGGGAAAGTGGCCAATTGATACCCATTTAAAAAGCTATGTGTCCAGAAGAAGCTCCTCAATTCCCAATACAGTAGCTAAAACCAATTTATGGGACAAGGGGAAACTCTCATCCAGGGATGAGTCACACAGGAGGACATCACCGAAGAATTACCTCGTGGACTCCCCCACCATCACCTTTTGCATCTGTGAGCCTTGGAGTCAGAAGTGTCACATGGCAGAGTTTTCAGATAAAAGCTGACTAGTAGGAGGAAACAGGGTTCTTTTTACCAGCCTGGATCCTAAGAGGCAAGGATTTTGTCTGCCAGATAAAGGACCCCAAGCTGCCACAGCTGGGATAAACCTCAGAAGCTGAATCTATAAGACTATGAACAGAAGTTTTCTTTATAAAATAACCTAAGTATGTATTTGTCTGTCTTTAATATTCTTAGCATTGTGCAAATATCTCTTGCTTCATTTTCACTTAATAAATCCTAAATAAGTTTATTATAGGATTGGACTGAGCATTGCCTTATTGGATGAAGGAGGGAGATCTAAGGAACTGACCTGTGGTACGTGTCTGGTCCTTAGGGAAATGAGAAACTTGGATTTTCTTGATATTATGGTGAAAGGGGGAGCCTAATATCACAGGGGTCTGCTCACTTAGTGTCAAAAGAGACTGGGGTTCCCCAAGGGGACCATTTAAATTCTATACTAAGGCTGGCAAAAGCCTAGGAAGTTAATAAGCGGTGCGGTTAGCTCTTGTCTCAGAATTACTCACAGCTGGCACTTGGGTTAATTTACCTGTTACTGAATAGTCTGCCCTGAAGTGAAGCCCCTGGTCTCAAGATACCAAGGGTCCTGACAATAGCAGGGAAGTGATTGAGATATACTCAGATAATCCTGGCAAGTTCGCCACACCTACATGCAGCTGAAGAAAACCCAAGGTCACTGCCAATCTGACCTGGGGAGAATTCCTTCCTGACCCATATATAGTGATCAGTTAGACCCTGAGCATGTGAGCAAGAGCCAAACAGCCAAGAGAGAATGTTTGATGCCACTTCAGGGCCCTGGTCCATCCCACCCAATGTCCCATCTCCAGCCATAGTCATCCCTGATACTTCAGAGGACTGAGACTTAAAAAAAAAAAATCCCTGTCAGAATACATTGGGGAGGGGGATCCTTCACTGACCCCTCCTGGTCACTGGATGAAACCTTGAAGCCATGAACTTTAGGAACAAAGGCCATAAACTGGAAATGAGCACCAGGGCTGCTTGAGCCCTGCCCCCACCCTCACAAGCAGCCCCGTCATACAATTGTACTGACAAATTAGTCCAGCTCTCTCAAAACTAATTACATTGTTTGCCCCTACAACTCTTGCTAGCGGGATGTTCCAGGACCTCACCCTTTTGATAGAAACCTTCCAATTTCCAGCCTCAATATGTTAGTGGCCAGTTTATACCCATTTGTTCTTGCTACAGCATTGTCCTTAAATAGCTCTTTACCCTCCCTGGTATTTATCCCCCTAATGTATTTATAGAGAGCAATCGTATCCCCTCTCAGCCTTCTTTTTGCTAGACTAAATAAGCCAAGCTCTTGCACTCTAGTCTGAGTCCCCTGAGCCCACATAAGAGTGTACCTCATCTGGGGTATTAAAGAAACCAAGAGTTTTGTGCCTAGCTCGAGACTGAAGCATAGCCTTCCTTCCTGAGGGTCGGTCTGGCTTTCAAAAAATCTCTCATCCCTCTAGGGCAGTGGTTTTCAATCTGTGGTCCATGGACCCGTAGGGGTCCACAGACTATATTTAAAATTTCCAAAGGGGTCCACACCTCCATTTAAAATTTGTTGGGGGCCTGAAAAGGAAAAAAAAGGTTGAAAACCACTGTTCTTGGGCTCTTCTGTCTCTCTTATAGAGCACTGTATCTCAGGGCTGCTCTCCTGGGAGTTCCTTTTCTGTTCAGCTCCCCTCCTAACTCATGGGCTTTCTTGCAACTCTCCCCAGTTCTCCCTTCAGGTAATTTTTTGCTGGCCTTATACAGGCCAGGTGCTCTTCATCACCTACAGCCTCAGCTGGGACTGGTAGCTAATGAGTCAAGTGTGGCTGCACCTGTATCCCTTTAAAACAGTGTTTCACAACCAGGGGTATGTAGAGGTCTTCCAGGGGTGATGCTGATTGATTGGCGATACCTCGATTTGAGGATGATCTTTACCACGGATTTACATCTGGGTCCTGAGATGACTCAGGAGTCCGATCCTGGAACCGCAAATCTGCCCGCAGTAGGTACAGAGATTCCGTGGCATTCATCTAGATATTTGCCTAATTTTACAACAGGCTACCAAAAAAGCACTAGTGGAGTCAGTACAAACTAAAATTTCATACAGACAGTGATTTTTTTTATACTGCTCTATATAATATCCACTGAAATGTAAGTGCAATATTTATATTCCAATTGATTTATTTTATAGTTATATGGTAAAAATGAGAAAGTAAGCAATTTTTCAGTAATAGCGTACTGTGACACTTTTGTATTTTTATGTCTGATTTTGTAAGCAAGTAGTTTTTAAGTGAGGTGAAACTTGGGGGTACGCAACACAAATCAGACTCCGGAAAGGAGCACAGTAGTCTGGAAAGGTTGAGAGCTACTGCCCTAAAGGAGTCAGTCAGTGATGACAGAGACTGATATAACAGTAGAGTTCTTCATTATCTTGAAATTCTGTAATGAGAACAGCTGAATGTGATTGACACTCAAGACTGGGCTTTGGAACTTATTTTTTATTACTTGACCAGTAACATGTTCACGATCATCCATCCATATAATCTTTTTCTCCCCCCTGCTCCCAAGGAGTTTGCAATCTTATTTAAACACAACTAAATCCATCCTTGATGTAGCTAACTGAAGCTTTGTTCTTAGAGAATAAAAGATTGCCAGCCAGAACCAAGTCTTAAAACATCACACATCTGGCACTGTTCTAAAGCAGCATGAACAACAACAGATCTCACAAATGAATGTTGGCATTATGTAACCTAGGTAGGAGGGCTACAAATAAGACAGTGGCAAAACTCACACACACACACAAAACCTTCTAACAGAAACACATCTTTTAAATAGACTTTTCTTTTGCTTAAAGACAAACAGCACATGTCACTATGCAAAACTATGAACTAACATTCAAATTTTTAATCAGAAGCATTTGAGTTGCACTTCAGGGGGAAAAAAACCCATCAGATTAGTTGGACTGTTCTTGTGCTTGCTGTGTATTTACCACAATACTTCAAATTCATATTACACCTTTCTTCGTTATGAATCTCAAAACTTTTTGTAGGATGTTCTGCATATGAAGGGAATTTTCTAGGCTCACACCATGCTTTTTTAAGAAAAGAAAGCCATGGGGTCAATCATTAATAATTACAAGGGTTCAGGACTTCCATTTTATCACTTACCCTAAAGACAGCCAGGCGTGTAAATTCAGAGTAATTCCAATTCCAGACTTACACTGGTGTAGCTGAAATAAGAATCTGGCCGTCTGGCCCTGTTCCTCTAGCAACACAATGCCTTTTAGCACCACAGTCATGGCATTATCTTAGGACTAATGGAAGGGAAATGGTGCTACTTAATGCCAACCAACCATGGTTTTCATTGTAGGTCTCCCATCCGAGTACTGACTACACCAAATTTTGTCTAGTATATGAGAGTACAATCCAAGTGGGTTATAGGCCTAAAATGTAACTATAACAGATTAGTATCAGAGGGGTAGCCGTGTTAGTCTGGATCTGTAAAAGCAGCAAAGAATCCTGTGGCACCTTATAGACTAACAGACGTTTTGCAGCATGAGCTTTCGTGGGTGTTGCATCCGAAGAAGTGGGTATTCACCCACGAAAGCTCATGCTGCAAAACCTCTGTTAGTCTATAAGGTGCCACAGGATTCTTTGCTCCTATAACAGATTAGAACAGTGTTTCTCAAGCTTTTTGTGCTGGCAACCCCCTTTGGACTTAAAAAAAATCTGACATCCCCCTCCCCCCACTAAGACTTAATGATATTTAAGTAAATTATGAATAATATTCATGGCTGCTGCTAGGGAATAGGTCCCATCCAATGGAAAGCAGGGCAATTGCCTGGGGTCCTACGCCACAGGGGGCCACACAGAGATAAGTTACATGCTTCAGCCCTGCCGCCCAAGGCTGAAGCCAAAGCCTGAGCCCCACCACCCAGGGCAGAAGCATGTAACTTAGCTTTGCAGGGCCCCCTGTTGCATGGGACCCTGGGCAATTGCCCTGCTTGCCATCCCCTAACGCCGATCCTGGTGACACCTCTGCCCCCCCCCGACCCATCCTGCGATCCCAGGTTGAGAAATACTGGATTAATATATAGTACTTATACATTTAATAAAGTGAACTGAAAGTGAAATAAAAAGTACAATTAAGCCTGAGGTCATTACTTTAAATTGCTTGAATTTACTAGTCATATGCAATGTTTTGTAAATCATATTGTGACAGACTAATGCATTGCTTTAGGATTTTTTATCCTACCACTGTTTTATTTTTCAGAACTGAAATATTTATTGAATTTAAATGTTGATTATGCAAAATGAACATGCTCGGCTACTCCAATGTGCTATTTCCAAGCAAGACTAATTATACGTTTGGCACTGGCTGTACTCAGTAAGCAGCTTGGAAGCTAACAAAGCAGAGAAATTATATTTTGGGGACAGCAGAGTTTGGTTTTTTCCAGGCTGAGTGGGCTGAGACTTCATTCCCTTTCCCACCTCTGACATAAAATATGATACAGAACCAGGGTTGCGTGAAACATGCCAGTTTGTTCTGCATGTGTTTTGATGAACTAGATCAGTGGATGGTTTTTTTTCAGTAATAAATAAAATCAAAGAAACTGACAAAAGTGTTTGAAGCTCAGTGAGTTTAATCAAAAATCCCAAGGATCCTTTTCCAGCACCCTGTCCTATCCGTGAAACTGCATCCAGGGGGTGGAGTAAACCTGTTCCTGAAAGACAAAGGGCAAGCTAATGCCTCAAGCCTATATCATCAAAATTGACTGGTGATAGCCTGTTGGCAATGAAGGGGGGCAGGAACAGATTAATCTGCATTTTAGCAAACAACCACATGGAACCTCTTTTAGCATGAGACTCCATGTCTCTGTCCTCACAGTGGGAAGGAATTTTTTCTAGGGGTAATCCTCAGGAGAATGCATAATAAAGGGTGATTGGACTATAAAAGTGAGGGGCAAAAACGGTCCAGGGTGTGTCTATCTCTTTCACCTAAGAAGACAAAGGAACCAACCCTTGGACTTTAAGAGAGGTTGTGACCTGAGAATTTGATTGGCCCTATTGTTGGGAATATGTGGTAAGGATTTTACCTTGAACCAAGTCTAGTTTAAGTTTTATCTACTAGGAAGCATTTTATTTTTATTTCTCTTGTAACCATTTCTGACTTTAATACCTTGTACTCGTACTCACTTAAAATCTAATTCTTTGTGGTTAAATCAATTTGTTTTATTTTTTAATCAAAACTAATCCAGTGTTGTGTTTAAACTGAATTATTTGGTAACTCCAGTTAAAGTAACAAACTGTTGTACATTGACCCCTTATAGGGGAAACGGACCTCTAATATCTGAACTGCCCAGAAAAAGGCTGGATAGTGCAGAACACGTGTTTTTTGGGGAAAATTTGGGACTGGGGGTGTGTTGGGTGGGTCGCCCTACAGTAGTAACCAAGTCTGCCAGGAAGCCAAAGTGTGGCTGATGTCAACAGGCTGCTGAAGTCAGAGTTGCTGGACAAGGATTGCAGCTGTATGCAGACAATGAGGTTGTGACTTACATGCTGTTTGTGAGTGGCCAAGTTTGAGAGCTACAACTGCAAAGCATTATGAGACACCCAAGAGTTGCAGGGCAGGTGGTGACACAACCCCTCATTGGACTGGATTGCACCCCGGAATGCAATAGGGGTCTAAGTAACTATGCTTATTAAACCATATACAATTCGCAAGGTCTAGCTACATGTACCCACTGCTGCCTTGACAGGTTTCTGGTGGCTTCTAAAATATAGAAGACAGTGAGTGCCACTAGAGGGTTCAAACTATTTAAAGAGATAATACACAATTCCTTTACACTACAGATAGTCACATGCTCTAGAAGCCAGGTAACATCCAAAATCAACATAAACTGTGTGTACAATATGCTAGGCCAACCTCTGAAGGAGATAAATTGGCTTGGAATGCAAGGGGAACAAATATTAGTAGCCCCTGCTCTGTAGTCATCAGGAGTTTTGGAGCTATTCATTGTGGGAAGAGCTCATGGAAATGATTAAATGAAAGCAAAAAATCAGTCATTTCCGGCTGTATATTTATAGAGTTTTGTATTGGTTGCCTGGAGCCAAGAAACCTACAAACTCCTTTGTGATTTCCTGTCCCTACTATACTGCATACTCAGTTCATGTATTTAAATGCAACTTTTCCATTGGCAAAATCATGGTTTTTTTTATAGCAGGTGAAAATGAATACAATCAAGTAAGAAGTAATATTTGGGGCACGGGGAACCTGTTAAGAAATCTTATTGGATTCATAATCTAAACAAATACATGAGAGAAATGTTATAGAACAGGTATTTTAAAATTTACTGGGCAGTAAAAGAAAACAGGAATAAGAATATATTTCAGAGTTATCTTTATATAAATATTTTCTGACCTCCAAAATATTATTAAACTCATTGGGAGGAGAGGCCCATTGAGACTCAAGGGGACCATTGAGTAATCCATGGTAAACACATATATCCATACAGTACATGACTAGCAATATCAGAGCACAGTAATGAAGTGCTCCTATGGATTGCCATGTTTTATTTTGAATGGGAAAGTGAGAGTATGAGAGAGAGAGAGAGAGAGAGAGAGAAAGCTGTATGGACAATGCATCTGTTACTTGTTCACAAAGGCAGCAGCAGTTGGGCTAACTTCCAGATAGGGACAATATAAGCTGTATTTGTTTATGACTGCTAAGATTCTTTGCCAGGGCTGATACACTGTCTTCAGTTGTACTCTTCTAGGGCTTATCTGTATAATGCAGCTTTTGGCACAGTCAGAGAAAATGTCCGCCTATGTCTGCTACAGATATCCATTAGGTTCAAACAATGGGCAAAAAGTAATTGTTTCAAAGTGCAAGGCTGGACAAATCCAAAAATCTCAGCATATGTCACCTTTTGGCTAGCTTGAAAGAGTTTAAAGAGCTTCTATGGTAACCAAAACCAAAAGGGATTTTTTCACTATTTCTGTGAAAATGTTCTCTAAAGATGTTTGTATCCATTTAACTCTTTGAAGAATGCAATGTCATGTTGAACACAAGTGGGGAGAACTAAGAGGTACTGGATATCTGGAAGATATGTACCTAAGGTAAAAAAGGAAGACCTTCTTATTGATGTCACATATACAATCCACTCTTAAATAACGTTGTGGATTGACTGAATTAAAATAAGTAATTCTAGCNCGGGATCGAACTAAGGTACTTCGACTTCAGCTACGCTATTCGCGTAGCTGAAGTCGAAGTACCTTAGTTCGAATTTGGCGCGCTTACCTCGCGTCCGCGCGGTGCCGCGATCGAAGTTCGCGGCTCCCACGTCGACTCCGGTAACTCCGCTCACCCTGCAGGAGTACCGGAGTTCGAAGTAGCGCGTTCGGGGATCGACTTATCGCGTCCAGACAAGACGCGATAATTCGATCCCCGATACTTCGATGGCTACCCGCCGATTTCGGCGGGTAGTGTAGACGGGGCCCTAGTGTGGACCAGCCCTTAGACCACCATGTGCACTACTGTGTCCAATTCTGGACTCATTCACTCGGAAGAACATAGAAGAAATAGCTGGAGTCAACAGTAAGAGAAACAAGATTGACCAAGGTAAGAACCTATAAAGATATGCAATAGTGCTAGGAAAAACACCAAAAACCTAGATTGTCTTCCAAGAGAAGCGATGGAAACCCCATTGTTTTAAACATTTAAAACTAGACTGCAGTAACGTTAGAAATACTATATGTAATAACCCTGTATTAGCAAGGGATGCAATAGATAATCTAGTAGATCTTTGTATCTCTAACTCTGCTATAACTCTATAATCTATTGATTTCGGCTTTAGCAGGTAAGGAGAAATAATTTTCAACTACTTTCTTATATTCTTGTAATTTGTAAATTTACATTGACATCAGTGAGACTAGTTTTGTGTATAAATGCTCACACATGTGAGGGAGGGTTACAAATCTGACCCTCTATATTATGATTCTTGCATCATTCCTCAATTTGTATTTACTTTTCTGTATGAAACTTTTACTTAATTTGGTTTTGATATTTACTGGGCTTTCTTAACAGTCAACACTCAGAAACAGCATAAACTAAATGATCAGCCCACAATAAGACCAAAATAAGTTCCAAACAAAGTATTCCTTAAAAGAAGTAAAAGTTAAACACAGAAAAGTGTTTGCTGTCAATGCTTGATTCAGTTTTCAATTTTGCTGTATTCTTTGATATGAAGCTCCTTTACTCTATTTAAAGGGAATACTTCATTAATTCTGAGCCTCACACATCAAATTAAATTGCTAAAAAACTCTTTTGCTATAATAGCACGTTCTGTACCAGATACTGCAAAGATTTTAATTGACTTTGATATGAATTATGTTTCCCTTAATTTAAATCTTAATCAAAGCGTAAATGTTACATTGCATTGAACTACAACAGCACAAGTTAAATGTTCATGGTGGGCAAAAGCCTTCTAATGCTGGTGACCTGAACATTAAGAAGAAGATGGCCCATCGGTTTTCCTAAAATTTAATATCCGACATTTAAGGATCACATTATTTATTTTGACGCTCCTCTAGTCAGAGGTGATGTGTGCCTCTCCCCGCACCCCCAGATTTGTTGCTTGGCTTGGACTGAGCATGCTCACATGGACTGAGCATGCTTAGAAACACTGCTGAAGTTGGCTGCCCTCACTCTGTCCCCCAACTATCGGCAGGCATGGATTGTCTCTGCCTCTAGTGATTAGTCAGCTTCAATTTATTTTACACCATAGGGCAGTAACTACACATAGAACCCTACATGAGATAACGAATGGCCCCACACAATGGAGTCTGCTCAAACCGAAGACTTTGGGCCCAATTCTGCTTTCATTTGTACCAGTGTCAGACCATGAGAGTGCCATTTCTATTCACTAGGGATATTGTACAAAGAACACAATAGTAGATATCTGAAACAAGCAAGTGTGGCTGAATGTAGAAGTCATGCTATGGAAAAAGCAGAGTAGCAGTTGTAGTTTTTAACAGCAAAATATGTGTATGAAGTTAATATAAGTATCAAAGTAAGGACATATATGGTTATATTCTGTGCTCTTGGAAAATATATTGTACCTTGTAAACAGCAGCAAGGAATCATCACAAAGCCACACATAATGTATGATTCCTGTGATTCAGTATCTGTGTGATTGCAACCTAGAGACTCAAAACCACATTTATTTATTTCGGCATAAGTCATGGCAGATCACGTTGTGATCTCATTAAAACTCACAGCCTAAGCAAAGTCAGGCCTTATTAATATATATATAGAAATATATATGAGTCCTCTATGAGAAACTCAGAGTGATACATGAAGTAGTGATGGTATTTCAGTAGTTGGTTCAATTTTCTGTAAACCAGTACTGAACTAGCATGCCAGCATAACGTTGTGAAGCACTAACTTTATATCTTCTGGGTGAGAGAGAATACCAAAATGTAGACCACCTATGGTCATTAACGATCCCACAATAAAAATTTAGAAGTGCTAACCCTGGCACCCAGGCCAAATCGCTGTTCAGATTATTATATTCTCCATACCCAAATTCTACCTGCAGTTATATCTTTATTTTCTGTCCTAAGCTGTGGCAGAGCATTGCAGTGAGTTGTTAAAAATCTGTTATATTGCATCCCAGAAATGGGTATGCTCCAGTAATCACAGCACTTGTAATAAAGGAATGGCTCACAGGAACTCTGGTCTTTATTTGTTGGCCCAGACACAGGAAAGGGTTATACCACTGTCACAGGGCAGAGGGTCAGCTGCTGCCACTATCACCAGTGAAATCCACCCAACTCTAGGGTGCAGCACTGCAGTTGGGCAGTGAATATACCTAAGCATTTCATTGTGAAGAGAAATCTCTCAGTGGAACATTGCTATAGGTGACTATATGGCATAGTATTGATTTGTGTTTATAAAATACAGAACGTGTTAACTGCTAATCAAGTATTATTGTTGGTATACTCAATTGTGTGCCAGTACCTAGACAGACTTCCTGATTACAGTTGTTCCATAGCAGTGCTGGTGTTCAAGAGTCCTGAAAACAAAATGAACATGCGGGCAGGTGAATAATGTTTTTTTATATATTTCTAGTATCAATGTATCCTCTGGCTGACCAAGTAGACAAAGAAATACTGCCTCATGCATGCTCTGCCACAGGAATCCTTGTACAGGGCAGGATTCCACAGGGATGTACTGTGGGGACCGTTTTGCTGCTTCCCTGAGCAGGATCAGAGCACACCCCTACCGGCCGGGTGCTGGCAACAGCTTGCTGCTGACTGAGGCATATGGTGGTGCAGAACATCACCCCTTGGGGATATGATGTACTGGAATGCAAGTTGAATACATCCCAAGTGCATACTTGGGTGCTATGGACGAATCTTGCTTGGCTGCTTATGCAGGAAAAAGAAGTTCTCAGAACCCTCCTCCGTACTTTGCATACCTTACATAGGAAGGGGGAAGATATAGGCTGCTATATCTCAACAAGCATTTTGAGATTCTTTCCTTTAAAACTCACCATAGAAAAAGTTCTACTGTATAACTTGTATTCAGGGCCGGCTCCAGGCACCAGCTAAAGAAGCAAGTGCTTGGGGCGGCCAATACCAAGGGGCGGCACTCTGGCCGCTATTGGGGCGGCACGTCCGGGTCTTCGACGACAATTCGGCGGTGGGTCCCTCAGTCCCTCTGGGAGCGAAGGACCTGCTGCCGAATTTCCACTGCTCTTATGACAATTAGGTTTTCTTTTTCTTCTGAGCTTTTTGCCTTCCCTCTGTAGATATTTGATAGCTGTAAATCTGTAATGTGTTGGGTCACGCAAATATATAACATTAGGTGATAAGAGGGTAGACACATTTATTTTCTCCTTGAATGGTGGGTCTGAACTTCCTAAGCATTATTTTATACATCTAATGTTCTTTCTCTGACTCTCATAGGTGCAATAGGTTCGTGGAACAATGATATTTAGGATCCACCACCACCACCACAACCACAACCACAGTATTGTGTTCATAACCAGAGTGACCTGAAGAAGAGCTCTGTAAGCTCAAAAGCTTGTCTTTTTCACTAACAGAAGTTGGTCCAATCAAATATATTACCTCACCTACCATATCTCTCTCATAACCAGCGTATGCAATTACCTGAATGTAACCATGTAGGGTGGGATTTTCCNTCTAATGTTCTTTCTCTGACTCTCATAGGTGCAATAGGTTCGTGGAACAATGATATTTAGGATCCACCACCACCACCACAACCACAACCACAGTATTGTGTTCATAACCAGAGTGACCTGAAGAAGAGCTCTGTAAGCTCAAAAGCTTGTCTTTTTCACTAACAGAAGTTGGTCCAATCAAAGATATTACCTCACCTACCATATCTCTCATAACCAGCGTATGCAATTACCTGAATGTAACCATGTAGGGTGGGATTTTCAAAAAGCTTTTGAAAATCAATGGTAGTTGGATGACCAAGGGTCTGATTTCTAAAGGTATTTAGGTATTTAGTCCAGTGGGATTTTCAAAAGCACTTACACACCAAACCCATATTGATTTCAAGAGGAGGGGGAGGAGCTGCCTTATAATCTTTAGCCCAGTTGTTAGGGTACTCACCCAGGATGTGGGGAGACCCCCACAGTTCAATTCCCCCTCCTCTTGAAGGGGAGAAAAGATTTGAACAGGGATCAGCCACCTCTCTGGGGAGTGCCCTAACCACCAGTATATGGAATCATCCTAACTTTTTCCCTGGGACAATTAATATTTAAGTACTCCATTGTTTAATTAAAAAGTGGAAGAACTCCAGCAAGAGAGAGTGAGGCAGCCCCCTACATCAAATATTGCATAGCCTAGTGGTTGGGGCACTCAGGGAAGAGTCTGCTCAAATCCCTTCTCCCCCTCAGAGGGAGGGGGAACTTGAACGAGGGGTTTCCCACTAGACTAAAGATTATAAGGAAGGTTATCCTCCTTTCCCCCCATTCCTCGATGTTTTGTGTGAACTCACCTGAGAGACCTGATCCAGTAGGGGTGCTCAGAAGCCAGATAGGCCCCTCCCCCATGACTTGGGCAGCCATCTTTCCCAATATGTGAATTGCTCGGGTGCTCAGGCATGAGATAGGCATTGGATGCCTGTCAGGAGGCAGCAGTGCCCAGGCTCAGGTAGGAGATGGTCGCCTAGAGTGAGGCTTCAGTATGAATGCGCAGAGGAAAAAATGTAGGCACTGAGTGAGTTTACGTTCCTACCGGGTTAGGCAGCAGCCAAGTGGGAGTTTGCTGGATCACAGTGGTGCCTAAAACCAGGATTTTAGGTGCCTAACCACATTTGTGGATCCCATTCTAGGAGACTAGGCACTTCTGAAAATACCATGTGACACCTATCTGCATCTTTAGGTGCCTCAATTCATTAAAAAATATGGCCCTACTCCCTGAAGTCCTTTTAAAAATCACTCCCTTGGTGGATAAAACAATTTACACTCTCACTTCACTTAATATAGTGTTTTTTATATTCTACTCACCGTATAATGAACATTTTCCTGTCGTATCACAATTTATTTGTGTATGTCCTGTAGACATTTAGGACAGAAGCCCAGAAATCAATAGGAGTTAGGCACCTAAATACCTTTGTAGATCTGGGAGTCCCAGATCCTAAATTATTCATTTACCTTTTACTGCAACCTGTAACAGAGCAGACATGGATTATGCAGTTAAGTGACATGCACAGTTTTTGGCATATTTACCAGGTTGATCCATGGTTAAATACTGTTATTTACACAATCAAAGAGGGTGAAACTTACTCCTCTGGGCAACATCAGTTTAGGTGAACATTTGCTACTTGCAAGTTTTCTAGCTTTCATTTGCCTTTCATTGACTAAATGAAATTAAGCTTAGAGGAAAAAAAAACAAGGTTTGCCACCTTCTCTTCTGCTCTCCTGTTAATGGAGCTCTTGCTGCCAGTGAAAGGTTTCCGTGATAGCGGGCACAGAGCACATGGAGAAATGAGGAAAACGTTTCATAGAAACAGGGCCACTCTAAGGAGGACATAAGGGTACAGCCAGGAACAGCTAACAAAGTTTGTGGGTAGATTAGTGAAGAGAGGGATAAATGAAATAGAAAGGACAGCAAAAGAGGAAACGAGAGAGAAACCAGAATGAGAATTCCACCTGGAAATAGATAAGATAGGCATGCTCTAGTTCCCTCTGATTGCACTGGTGGTTTGTGTAGGGCTGGAATTTCTGTCTGTTAGTTAGCCATAAAAATAACTATTTACAGTCTTCCCCCTTCAATATATTTGTTGCCATGGGAAGGACAATCAGTGGACTCTTTCCTGCCCCCATTAGGATCGTCTTCAGCCTCAGCACGAGCCACAAACCAGGATAAAATAGCATTCACCTGCCTATTTTGCCTGAGGGGCCTGATCTGGTAGGTGTGCTCAGAGGCCACCTAACTGCACACACAACTTTTAGCTCAGTTGTTAAGGTACTCTCCCAGGATGTGGGAACCACTGGTTCAAGTCCCCTCATGAGAAGAGGGGATTTGAACAGGGATCTGCCAGCTCTCAGGTGAGTGCTCTAACCACTGGATTACAGAGTGCTTCTTATTCTTTCTTTGGCTCAATATTTAATTATTCAATTAAAGTGAAACATCTTCAACTGAAGAAACTGAGGGAGCCCCCATATGAGAATATCCCATAGTCCAGTGGTTAGAGCACTCACCTCAGAGGTGGGAGACCCCCTGTTTGGGGGGGACTTGAACCAGTGGGCTCCCACAGCCCAGGTGAGTGTACTAATCACTGGTATTAAGGGACAGACTCCTTCCCTTATCCCCATGCCCCAGCAGTTTTGTATAGAGCTGGTAGCCTCTGAATGTGCCTGCCAGATCAGGACCCACAGGTAAAATAGGCAGACAAACACCTATCTTCCTTCAGTTCATGGATTGGAAGCAAAGACACGTTACTCTCTGCAGTCTGGATTTAGGAGCCTATCTCTGTGAGAGGGACAGAGCTTAGGACACATCCTTCTCCTTGGCATCTCCCACTGGCTAGCTTAGGCAGCTCCATGGGCAGTGGAGGCTAGCCCCCGGTTCCGCCCCTTCTGTCCACCCTGCCCATGCAGCCTGAGCCCCCTCCCCTTGCGGCCGGAGCCGCAAGACCTCCTGCCCCCCATCACACCCCGAGCCCCCCCCCCCCCCCCGGGCCGAAAAGCCCCCGGCCAGCCGGAGCCCTGCGCTCCCCCCCCCCCAACCTGCTCGGACGAACCCCACGCTGGCTGGCCCCCCCGCAGCCACGCCCCCCCTCCGCAGACCCCAAGCCGCCCCATGAAAATTCAAAAGCTCTTCTCTTCTGGAAGAAGAACCTGAGCTTTTGGTATGCCCCATGCAGGTTCTGGGGCGGCTGAGGAGGCGGTATATGTTACTCAGCATCCTCGCAGTGTTCTTGTGATTTTTCTCGGCACCTAAAAGTTAGACATTGTGATGCTTAGCATCACAATACCTAAGTCTCCTTGTGGATCTGGGTCAAAGAGACAAGACTATTATACTAGTAGACAGACTAATTTGTACCTGTAGTCTGAAGATTAGTAGTAATATGATAGACATTGGCACTTTATAAATTGAGTCACACATTTTAAATAAGACACTCAATACAGTAGGTTGGGACTTAATGTTTCAGAGCCTGAAAATGGCCGTTAGAGAGCAGAAAGGCAAAAGTAATGCAGTTTAAGATACTGGTAAACAGCTCCAATGATATTGTCATAGCGTTTGACTCTAAGTGATGCCCTGATCAGCTGAGACATTATCTCATCTTCAGTAGGAGACATTTTTTCTATATAGTTAGAGAGGGAAATCAGACTGCCTATTCTACATATTTCATGAAGATTCATACCAAGTAAAAATTCAGCCAAAACAACTCAATAACAATATTGTTTTGGGAATCTGATTTGACATCTCTAATAATCAAGAAGTGAAATACCCACTGAGTCATTGCTAGCACCACAATTTTCAGACATTTGCTTGAACTGATCCTGTAAAACTGATTTAGCTGCATCCTTTCCCCAAGAAGCAATTAGATTCCTCCCACTCCACATGGTCCTAGAGCCCGGGCCTCAGCCTGAGCCTGGAAGTCTACCCAGCAATGAAACAGCCCCACAGCCTGAGCCCCAGTTGGCTGGCATGGGCCAGCCACAGGTTTTTTCTTTGCTGTGTGGACATATCCACAGACGGTCATAGCCAACGAAGGAATTCTTTGGGAAAATTTACCAGAATTGGTGTTGCCCTTTTACTCAATGAAGAGTGAGCTATAGCTTGGTTGTTTCAGTTAAACGAGACAGCCTCTGCTATCTCAATACTGCAATGCTGGATCAAAGCCTCCTAATTAAAACACAAGTGACCCTGCCCCAGGGACAAATTCTGTTCCCACTTCAACTCCATTGAATTCAATAACCAAGCAGGATTTTGATCAGCTGGGGTCAAATCCCCTTCAGTCTTTACTCCAGCAAACTCTTTTTAAATCTACGGCAGTTCTGGCAGAGTAAGGGGTGTAGGATCTGGCCCCTCATGTTGTCTCATGTCAGTATTTTCTCTGGTACGAAGAATTAGCTCACCAAAGTGGCTCTTTTATATTTCAGAAGAGCAGAACTGGGTAACATTACTTAGGTGGCAGACTGTGCTGTCACAAGTCCAAGAATACAATTCCAAAACTGATATGCTGGTAAAGCTGAGAAAGCAGCCTCTGCATTTGGGTTTGTGGAGTGGAAATAGGCACATGCACTGAGCTCCATATCACAGCAAACCATCCTGCCTTTTGAAATGGAAATAAAGGTCTGAGTCGATGACTGCCAGAGGGGGAGTGCAAAAAGTAGACGTATTTCAACACACATGTAACTGCAGTCTCTACAGAGGAATTACATTTAGTGGGAATCCGGTGACTCCTTTCCTGTATAGTATGTTAAACTTTAACTCATAGTCTTCAGGATATTCTACTGTTCCAAAGCCCTTGGAATATTGAGGCATAACTCACTGATTTGTGGACTAATGGGTTGTTTATGATATCACATGTTTTTTTCATCCATATAATTCCATTGGCCTCCAGGGACATACACCTTATTCACAGCAATGTAATGAGAGGAGATTCAGATCCAATGTGTCAGCCTTAAGACAGTTCAGATTCTGTACTGTTGACAGTTGAAGACTGACTCTAAAGGACCACATTTTCAAACTCGTGTGCAATGGGTGTTGCCAAAAAACATTTCTGTACCATTGGTGCTTGCGTAACCTCATGTTCGCTTGTAAAAAGTGGGAACTGCATGTAAAAAGACCACTTGGGTGTGCAGTTACCTGCGTTTCAATGCACAGATCAGGCTGTGTGGGTACATTAGGTGTATATCCATTCCTGCAAATGCATTCATGGTATCCCATTTGTTATGGGGAAATTGGCACTGAATTATTTTAATATAGGTGTTTTATACGTTTATTCCTGTCACGGGGTGGCTGGCCCCTCTGATTAAAATAAGTCCAGCTCCCTGTGCTGGAGAAGGTGCTCCCAGTTGAGCCAATTAAAAGGACAGTGTTGAACCTGTCCTATGAAGGGTCAAAGGAAGTTCAGTGAGGGCAGATCCAGAAGGGGACTACAGCTGCAGGGAGAGTAGGTCTCTTGCACTGATCCCTAAAGAAGGGTATTGGGGGAGAAGACCCAGCTCAGGTGCGGGGGTTGTGCCCAGCTTAAGGCTGGCTGGAAAATTGGTTTTGTGTTTGGGTGGGGTTTTTTTTTTTTTTTCAAACTTCATAAATAATTCTTCCAATCTTCTTTTCACATATCCCAACCATTTAACCTGGATTTCGTCAGATTTTCTATAAGTGGTACCACCCTCACACTTCCCCTAATGTGTTCATTCTGAACATGGTCCAT
Organism: Platysternon megacephalum; assembly: GCA_003942145.1. Taxonomy (NCBI): domain Eukaryota; kingdom Metazoa; phylum Chordata; order Testudines; family Platysternidae; genus Platysternon; species Platysternon megacephalum. The sequence goes on from QXTE01000075.1 coordinate 5,519,080, forward strand.
CCTTGTAACTCCAAGCATTCATCTTAACATTTTTTCCCGCTGTATTCAAGAACTGCTTGAAAGCAGGTGTTTGGTTAAAATAAAGAAAGTGGTTTTACTATGGGATTTTTATTGGTAATAAGTTACCCATAATGTGGCAGGTTTTTTTTGTTTTGTTTTGTGGGGGGAGGTAGGGTAGGAAATGAAGAAGAGGAAGATTTTAATCCTTTGGGGTGGTGGATTATAGATAATCTCATATAAGAAAGGCAGAGATAAACAGGTACATGTGGTCTATTCTCATACATTTTACTCTAGGAGTACCATGGAAGCATGAGCATGGATCTAGCAGTGAGCCATATATTAGGGGTGGGATTTTCAAAAGCACGGCCCTTTGACCTAACTCTGTTCCTGTTGAAGTCAATGGTAAAACTCCTACTTGTGAAGATCTCACTATAAGAGTTTTATTGCTCATTAACAGATAACTGGAATCCTTAAACTGGATGATAATACATTTTTTTTTGTACTTCTTTGTCACCTTGGGATATTATGAAAGGCTCTCTCAGAACAAATATACCTGGATAATGGACACAGGCATGTGATATGCTATGATGAGTATAAATCATTGGGTTTCTTAATCCAATCTTTTTTTGCAGCAGAGACAGCCATATTGAAACTACAGGATAAAATAAATAAATTGTAGGATACAGCTGAGGAATAAAGACAAACCATATACGTAACAGTTCAGGAGAAATGAAGCATGTGGATTTGCATGCTGCTACATATCCCAAATCTGCGGTGTTCTTGCAGAACTAGGGAAGATCCCAGTAAACAAGATCCCAGTGAACAAGATAAGAGACATAATTCAGTTTAAGAAGAGAAATACATGGATTCTTATGGTCCCATGGAGAGGAAACTAGTCCATAGGTACATCTACAGTGCAGTTGGAGGTGTAATTTCCAGCTCGGGTAGACATATGTGCACTAGTTTTGATCAAGGTAGCATGCTAAAAATATCAGCAAGCTTCCTGAGTACTTCCCTAGGATCCCGGAAGTGATTGTACTGTGGAGGCTCATCCATGCCATCACCCACACCTCTATTGCTGCTCCACTGCTATTTTGAGAGTGCTAGCTAGCATATGTATGTCTGCCCCCAGTTGGGAATTACAGCTCTGGCTGCAATGCAGATATACCCTAAGAACTAAGTGAAAGGTTTTCATAGCATAGAACGTATTAGCAGTGGGGATTGAGCACAGGACCTATGGATCTAAAAGCATGAGTTTCTGCCCTCCAAGCTAAAGGATCCACCTCTGTTAGCACCACTGCTGTACAGATTCATAAACCTCTATGGGATCCAGCAACTAGAGGAGAACAGAGAGCTACAATATGTAAGCATGAGTTAAATATGTATTATAGATAAGCTTCTTACATATCCTATAACTCTACTCTGTTAATGGTTGTTGACCATTTTCTTACAGGCTGATTGCCACAAAATGGTAGACTAATTGGTAGAGTGGGTCAAAATATTCAGTACGAACAATATTTGTTACAAATTTAGGCTCCAGTCCTGCAATTGGATCAACATGGGCAGACTTTTACACTTGCATGGAATGCAAAGTCCATGATGGCAAAAATGTCCACCTGGATTGGATTAGAGGACAGAGACAACTTACTGATCCTGAATTCTGTGGATATATTTCCATTGAGTTAGGAAGGAGGGAGGGTGAAGAGCTATTTAAGCTAAAGGAAAATGTTGGCACAAGAACAAATGGATATAATCTGACCATGAATAAGTTTAGGCTGGAAATTACAAGAAGATTAATAACTATCAGAGGAAAGAGGTGCTGGAACAGCCTCCCAATAGGAGTAGTGGGTGCAAACAACCTGACTAGTTTTAAGATGCAGCTTGAGAAGTTTATGAATGGGATTCTATGACAGAGTTGCCTGAGATAAAAGGGGACAGGATTCAGTGATTCTGTCACATGTTCCTAGTATTTGTAGTATAGTTTGGATGAGTAATTATCAGAGTATGGGTTGTTCAAAGGGCTCACTTCAAGTGTTCACTATTTGTATTGTGTGCAATACAAGCCAAGCCACATAGTGTTAACCCAAGTCTCATTGTGTCACTTCCTCCCAAGCTAGAAGATAGAAACATTTTAAACAGGAGAATAAAGCAGAGTGAAGAATGCACTGCCAGTATAAATTTTTGAATGAACAACCAAATCTGTGAAACCTTTTAGGATTCACAAACGGGCAGAGTTGTCCAAACACATAAAAAGAGATATCAAATATACTGAAACACGATACCAAATTTCACGCAGTAAATAAAACGACACTCTTAAAGCGGAAGATGCGAAGGACGTAGGATGGTTGATGAAAGTTTTGCCATTGTTAATGTTTCCAAGTTAATTCTAAAAATGGGCTAAAACTGAAACTTCAAATCCAATCCCCCTTGAATTTCAAACCTGCTCAATGGTTTTAGTTTTGGACCTGAAAAGTGAAAGAGACTTATTTTCTAAATCCAATTCTGTGGCCAGAATCTTGTGAGAACTGACATTCCAAGGAGATTATGCGCAAGATGGTTGAAACCTCAAGAGAGCAGCTGATCTAAGAAGACTCCCACCATCCAAGGTGTCAGAAAAGTCTCATGCAGGATTTCCAACAGCCTAGTTAGACTTCAGTGCTGTCAAACCTGAACCCCAGCCCTGGTTTGGCCTTGGACCAAACCCCTAACCAGGATCCACATGTGAACACCTTCTTGTTAGCCTCTCTCTGGTTAATTCTGTTATATCATGGTTAAATTCACACACACACCCCCATGATATAAATTTGAAGGAGAAATTCCTTATTTAGTAGGGATTGTGTTAATGATGCAGGCACTCTGCCTCAATATGTGTATGATTATTGTATACTTGCTAAGGGGGAGATACGGTGAACTAGAGGCGATATCCCTTTGCTTTAACAATGTAGTTAAACTACATTTCCTGACTTTTCTCAAGATGGGAGTTATGAATTATGATCATTATTGTGCACACTGCTTCCATTACAGGGACTCAGTGCACCTGCTTCTGGGCAAAGGTACCATCTCCTAGTTAGCAGCCCTCAGAGCTCAGGAAGAATTGAGGCTGGAAACTGTTGATGCAACTTCACCAACCTCATGATAAATCTGTGCCAAAGTCAATGCTCCTTGTGGCAGCTGTAAGTACTTCCACCCTCTGTTATGCAACCCTACTTTTGGGCACTCTCCACAATACCAGCTGGTGGGGCAGCCCCTCCAGGTGTGTCTTTCTTGAAGCCTGGATATTACAGAGCTGTGAGCATGAGACACAGAGTGGAGAGCTCTAGTACAGCAGGAGAAAGTCTCTGTGGAGCCTTGGAGAATTGCTGGTTTGGGTAACGGCTGATTCCCTGTTTGTTTGGTGGTGAAGAGTAAGCTCAGCTCCCTAGGAAATAACAGAGACTGGGAAACCCTTGGAGTTTCCAGTCTCCTATGCAGGTTAGTTCAGGGCTGGGTTAGTTTCTTCCTTTCTGAAAAACTTTAAAATGTTTTAAATCGGGGAAAGTAATTGCAGGTAAAATAACACTTAGTGTCTTGTCTTTCAAACTGAGTGGGAAGGAAGCGTCAACATTAATTGGCACTAATTGGCAACTTTGCTGAGCAGTCTCCACAGGGAGTTTGAGGACGGAACAGGCCTGGAGACTGAACTATCCTTTCATCCCTAGAGAGAGGGTCCATGCTAGGTCAGGTCTGGAAAAACATTGGCAAGGCACCATGGGAGGAAGATTGATTGCACTGCCCCTGGCTGAGCTGTGCCTCTTCTATGGATAAATAAAAGAGTTCACTCTCGGGGGCTGTCAGTCTGGCACCTTTCAGCAACACTAAATTCGCACATAAAGAAGAAAAAGAATGGAAAACATTTGAATGCTAATGAGAGCGAGATCTGGGCAGAGGTTCATGAAATCTGCACTCTCTGTAGGATGCTGCCTGTGGACTGTGAAACGAGGCTGTTTGGCTTAAAATATCTGCTGTCAGAAAGATTAAAATACCTTTCTTTTTAAATAATCACATGAACTGACTCAGTTTACATGAGTGACATCACATGCATTTCTTCCCTTGAGCAAAACATATAGACCCTGAAAGATATGGCACAGAGTTCTGAGTTTCTGCATACAGCAGAAAGAAACCTACAACAGAGGCACAGTAGCATTTTAAAAAAGAATATGGGGTTCTCAAACTTCCCATCGCAAAGGTCAAGCCTTAATAGAGAGATTGTCTCCTGGCAACATCTCATTTATGACCAACTCCCTTTCATTTGCAATAATATAACATGCCTGTGGCAACAACAGCAATTGCGTCCACAGAAATGTAACATGAGGGAAGTATTAGTACATTTTTAACCATCTTTAATGCATCTTTTTCTTTTTTTTAATAAAGTTATCCATTGTGTCTCCATTTGATTTTCATTTCATCCTTCCCTCCCATCCTTCTAGTTGAAAACAAGAAAGAGAGCTTCTGCAGACCACAATTTGGGAACATTGGCATTAGATTAATCTCCCCACTGGATATTAATATTGTTACATTGGGGAAGGGGGGGCAAGAAAGAAGATTAATCCTGTAAAACAAGCCTCTCTCCTTCAGAGGATGCGAGTTACCATGAGATTGAGTAATATTTATTTGGGAATAAAAAAATCATTCTTCAGGAAACAAAGAAAGAAAGAAAGAAAGAAAACTTAATCACAATGAATATGAAAAAATTAATCTAGGGGCAGGGGGAAATATCTTCGAGGAAGGACGAAAATCTGCTAGAAACAGTGGATCAAAAGTTCACTTGTTCAATTTAAGTTTCCAGTTCTATTATTTATTCAGTGTTAATTTATGTCTAAAGATAATTTCCTGATAGACTTGTTGAGATATCCTATTAAGAATGTGATTAACGTTTTTTATGACAACTTCTTTTAATATTTTCACTTCTAGTGCTGAATTCTGAGAGGCCCACATGCACTGAGACTGATACAACACTGTGAATCTGTAACATTATTCAGCAAGAAGAGCGACCCTATAAAATGTGTCCCTACCCCATCCAACAAACTGGGCACTGATGGATTTTATGGGATGATTTTGGGAGATACACAAGGTGGGACATCAAAGGATGGGGTCTTGCAGCTACAATTTGGGGCACTAAGAGAAAAGGGCTCATTGAAATCAGTAGAAAGACTCTCATTTACTTTAACAGGTTTTGGATCAGGCTCAGAAAAGCCTGCTTGATAATTCGGGCTCAAAACCAAGACTAAGTGAATTTTTGCTAGCATCATTTTTATTACTACTGCATTATCTTCATTGACTAGTATGCAAGATAGTCAACATTCATAATTCTGAGTAAGTGAGGAATTGGATGCCAGGAACAAGTGAGCTTAAATCCCTGTTGTGTCTTTATCTTACTGTATGGCCTTGGGAAGTCCCTTAACCTTTCTATGACAGTTTCTCCATCTGAAAAACAGAGATAATACTTTCCTATCTACCTCACAGGAGTCATTTGGATTAGTTAACATCTTTATAATGTTTTGCCAAGGTAAAGCACTCTATAAATGGTGGCATCTTTGTAATAAGCAAACTAATTTTTTAAAAAGACACTTCTTATGTGGCTAGTTTACACAAGATCTTTTAAAGATTACTGGTGGATAGTTTTTGCCATGCATGACCTGATTTGCAGAAGTGCTGTGCACTCTCAATTGATAGTAAAATCTATGAGTGCTTAAACACCTCTGAAAACTCAAGCCAGCAGTCTCTTCATTGAGGACACCAACACAACTGCCAATAAAAAACCTTTAGATATACATCTACCTCATGTATCTATTAACAGCTCAGAGAGAGAGAGAGAGTACCCAAGAACAAATTAATGCCTACGGGGATGCAGTTTATTGTGGATGACTAATAGTGGAATTATAGCTCATACACTTTAAATATATTTAAAATTAAAAAAATAGATTTATAATATTCATTATTAAGAAACAAAAGAGCTGCATAAAAAAATACCTCATAGCGATGCATTGTCTTTTCTAGACTATGCAAAGAATCAGAGTTAGATTCTTGAAGAAAATATCCCATCATATAGAACCTTTCAGCAAGTGGCTTTCTGGAGCAGAGCATGAGCTGAAAAATGTTTTCCTAGGAGAAGCAGTGTGTGATGCTTTGGGGGTTCACCCAGACCAATGGGTTCTTTCACCCTACTCTGTAAACCCTGGGTGCCTCTGTGCTGTGCAGCTTTGTCTTAGAGGCCTGATACCAACAGCTTACTGACAGCACAGTGACCTCACTGTGTCTTCCACCAAGCTGGATACTCCTTGCAGGGTAACACCAACAGCCCGTCTAGTCCCAAGGCTCCTCAAAGCCATCCGGGGTTCCCAGAACTGTAAGCCACTGTGTAACCCTGCTCAGCCTCAGCAAGTGAGAGGTTTGCTGCTGCTAAGCTATGTGTCATCTCCCTGAGACACCAGCTTGTCTGCCTTGCCAGCAAACTCTTCAGGACTTTGCCAGTCCAAACCTCACCTACAAGGCAGCTATCAGTCAACTCCAGTTCCTGAGTTCCTTCTGCAGGGCTTAACCCCCTTACTGTAGCACCAGGAAACTATACCAAATTTGCTGCTCCTTTGAAGAGACAGTACGCAGCAGCTGATTAACTTAACTGGGACTGACAAACCTTTCACTTCAATCAAAGCACAGAGCTGGTTATGGTAAAAATAAAGCAAGTTTATTAACCAAAGTTACCAAGTGCGACCAAGGATAAAAAATACAGGTTGAAACGATTACAAACAAATAAACGTAAAAATAAGCTATTAAAACTTAACAAACTACAATCTTTTGTTCAAAGAAGTTTTTGTCACCACAGTCATGTTTGCTGCATGGCTGGCCCATTCTTTAGCCAGGACCCAAAACACGGAGCTCAAAGTGCTTGGTTTCTTTGACTTCTCGGGTGAAGGATAACGTAGGAGTTCTTTTTCCCTCTCTTTATAGTTCTGTAGAGCTGTGAAATGTAATCTTCTGAAATGTATCCCCAGTTCCTTTCTCCTGCTGGCTGAAGACACCATGCTGCCTGGTGCAGATGCCATGCTGGTTTCTTCCCCACCTTTGATTGTTACAGTGTACATGATCTTCCTGCAATCTCAAAAATAAATGACTAGCCCACTGTTCTTGGTCACACCCGGCTTGAGGTGTCAGCCCCTTTCCTTGTCTGGAAAAAGCTGCTTATCAACCTCCCCTGACCTGGTAGTTTAAACTTATTTTAGTCACATGTTTCCAGCACATCTGTGTAATTTTTTTAGGTTAACTGTACATACATCAAACAAGAATATTAATGATCAGTGTGTTATTAGCTTCCCAATGATATATTACATCCGGGGTGCTGGAACAATTTGTATAGTGGGGAGGCTGAGAGCCATTGAACCAAACTGTAAACCCTGTATATGATGGATACACTTCAAGCCAGGGGGTGCAGCAGTACCCCCAGCACCCCTAGTTCCAGCATCTATGTATTACATGCCACCTTTTGGATAAATGTCACAACAGGATGTGAGTATGTCAGGCCTGACAAGGGTTGCTGACACAGAGTAGTGAATCACCAGTGGGCCTCTGTGTCACAGACACCAGCAGCCCTTTCAGTCCTGAATCTTCCCAAAACTGTCTCCCTTCAGTGTCCAGGCTCTTTCACTGGATGCTCACAGAAGTTATTAAGTTCACTGCCTCCAAAAGAGACAGAGCACACACCTGCCTGTTAACTTAGCTGAGTACTTCCCCTTCAGTTCAATACAAAGCACTGAGATGGTTTTATAATAAAATAAGTTTATTAACAAAGAATAGGTATTTAAGTGATAATAAGTAAGAATAGAAGCCACTGATATGGATACAAGTAAAACAAAACATGCTTTCTAGTGACTAAAACTTAACTGCAGCAAGTTACAAGCTTTGTCTAAGCAGTTTTCTCAACTATAATCAGTTCCAACTACCCTTAGTTTCAAGGCCAAGAAAATCCATTTTTCACGAGCTCAAAGAGTGCCGCTCTCACTTTGTCCATTAGGTGATGGATGCCAAAATGGCTTTTTGCTTCTGCTTATTCCCAAAGTCTATTGTTTCTGTTTCAAAAGCCAAGAAAGCTTCCTGGAGCTGCAGGCTCCATCCTCCATCATGATTGTTAAGCAGTCTTTCCCCTCCCCACAACTTGTTTAACTTGATGGGTCTGTTTACCTTATATGTAGATATACTTTTCATTGTCCTTTGTGGTATTACCTGGCTCGATTTACATTGGAGACACAGGAAAACAGGTGAAAAATTTTCCTTTGCCTAGGAGAGGCTGAGCTTATGCACAGCTTTCAAGACACCTTTTAAGAACATATTTCCAGCACACATCTATAATTCTTTATATACAGCCTGTACATACATCACTCAATAATATTACTGACTCACACCAGCTTGCATATGATACCTCTGTGATGTTATCTGATTAAAATATGACCATATAGATCATTGTTGTAACCACTGTTATATATTTGCAATAAATCTTGTACAAAATGTGGCATGTAAGATGTCTATGAAAAGGCTATGATTTGCTGGTTATGATTATGCTATCTGTATGCATGTATCATGTTTGTATTTGAAGTTATTAATATTGGCTCGATACCTGGATTTCAAATGTTTGCTCCTGGGGTAACGCCCACAAGGTAGTTAGCTAGCACATCTTGGAGGGACTATTCAAATTAAGTGGCTCATCAAGAAACACTTAACTGACAATGGACCATGGGAGACACCCATCTACACTGAATGGACTGTCCTACAAATGTGCTGTTTGAGGTATAGGTAATGACTTCTACTACGTTCAAACCTTCATGCATGGACATGTGACTTGCCCATGTGACTCCAAACACTATCTTGTCAACTGTAATTTTCCACTAGCTGTGCTGAGGGCTTTGTTTGAAACAATCGGTTTCCCTCCACAGGGCAATAGATATAAAAGACCCTGGAAACCCCTCGATTTTGCCTCTTTCCTGCTCAAGCCTCTGGACTATAAACTTATACTAATGGGAGCATTCTAACCAATGGACTGAGGATCCTCCAGTGATTTGGAAGCAACCAAAGACTTGCCTTAAGCCAGCGGTTTATTCCATCACTGCTACAAGCCTGAACCAAGAACTTTGCATTTATTGTACATATTTGATTCTTTTAACCAATTTTAACACTCACCTTTCTTTCGTTATTTTTATAAATAAACCTTTAGATTTTAGATCCTAAAGGATTGGCACCAGCTCTTTTGGGTAAGATCTGAGTTATATATTGACCTAGGTATGTGGCTGGTCCGTTGGGATCAGAAGAACCTTTTATTTGATAAGACTGGTTGTAAAGAACCACTCATCTTTAAATCCAGTGTTTTCGGTGGTAATACAAGGACTGGGATGTCTAAGGAAACTGCTTTTATGACTTCTTGTTAGCCAGTGTGGTGAAACAGAAGTTTACTTTTGTTGCTGGTTTGGTATATCCTATGGGGGATTAGCCACCAGTCTTGGGATGTATCTGCCCTATTTTTCAGCAGTTTGTCCTGAATTTGGCATCCTCAGTTGTGACCCACAGAGGCACGGTTACAGCGGCATAGTTTGCAGGAGCCACGGAACCTGGTCAATTAAGCTTTGGATCAGAACCCCACGCTATTTAAAATTTGATATTGAGAGTTTTAAAGGTTAAAGATCAGTGACCATGAGCCAGAAGGCATCAGCAGAACAAGCAGTGAAACGGCAAGCCCTGAAAGAAAGCCTGTCTCTTGAACATGAACAAAGACTGGCAGAATTTCAAATGCAAGAGAAGCAAGCCTTGGCCCAGCTAGAAAAAGAAGCTGAAGAAAAAGCCAAAGAAGTGGATCTGGAATTAGATAAAGCACAGAGAGAACTCATTGGTCAGGAAAATGTTTCTCTAGAGCAAATTAAAGTTGATGGTCAGGTTAAAGCCCTAATTGAGGAAGAAAAGGGTAGATTTTTTGTGGGTGATGGACTGTTGGCTAATAAAGCTTGGGAAAGTAAGCCTGAACAAGATAGAAATTATTTGTTTAAAGTAGCTCAGTATAATGTGGAGAATAGCAGTTTATCTGTTGGGAGTGGTAACTTGCCTGTTAAGGAAGCTGTCCCGCTTTATGTCCAAAATCAGCCATGGGTGCTGGGACAGAGGAAAGAATGTCTCCATGTGTTTGTCTGTTTTGAATAGCAGCAGCATGCCTGCTGAGGAAAAGTTTCTCTCCAGTTCTTTGTCTGTGGAACAAACAGAAAGTGCTTCTCAGTTTATGATACTTGAAAGTTTATCTGTTGTCCCAGAGGTGATTCTGGATTTAAGTGAAACCCAGAAAGAGTCTGTTGTTGCTCAGGAAAATGTTCCTTTAGAGTAAGCTCTAGGTGAAGAGGATAAGGGCAGAATTTCTGTGAAAGATAAATTGTGGCTTAAAAGGACTCCTGAAGAGAAAAACTTCATGGTAGATTTTTCAAGCAGTTTGCTGCAACTGATGGGTGTGGAAGTGATTTGATTGAGGTAGTTTCAGTTCCTAACTACCAGAGTCTTTCTGAGGTGTATAGATCCACTGACCTTGCTTTAGAAAGATACAGTGTGGATAGCCTAGAGAAGGTTTCAGATGGGGGTGGTGGGGAGAGGGATAGGGATTGTTACAGAAATTGAACAGCCCTGTAACCAAGTGGCTGGGCTTGGCCAGCATGTTCTCCATGCTGATTCTTTGAGTAAGCAGTCTGTACCTCAGGGTCTGAGGAAAGACTGGGTTACTGTTTTTTCAGAGCAGAGCAGCCTTATGACTGAACTCACAAGGATGCAGGGGAGAGCAGGCAAACTCTCACCCTTAGACACTTTGGATTTGTTTGGTATCTCTTTAAAACAGAGTCCAGTTTCTAAGCTGGTGGTGGTGGTGAATCCACAAGCAAGCATGCAGGAGAGTGTCTGTGTAGATGTTCATAGCACAGAGGGGCTGCAGTTGGTGAACACACCTAGCCAGCAAAGGGATTCCTGTAAGCAGGGAGGTTCAGTTTTCAACATTCTAAGAGAAAGAGGAGGGGGGGGAGGGGGAGAGAGGACCCAATCCTGATGAGGGAAAGAATAAGTGTCCAGCCTTGAAATTGGTAGAAGATGAGAATTTGAAAGCTAATGTCTGGGTTGATTTTCTCCATAGCTGGTAGCACTGAGGACACACCTGGCCAGCCAAAGGACTTAGTAAGACAAGAGGCATGGTATGACCAAGAGACTTATAAACACTGACTTGTAACAAATTTAGTGTTACTGTTAAGGTTTAGCCTTCTGATGTGTTTGATTTTTATGTCAACCCTGGTAAAAATGTGCATGACTTTAATGAAAAGCCTGTAAACATATTGGAAATGATACCTGAAAACACTGTATGCTAAAAAGACTTATAATAGTAAAATGGTATGACTGATACATGTAAGCATTCTTGAAACTTGGCACAGCAGTGAAACCTTAAAAAATTTAGTCTGCTGTATAAAAAGGGAAACTGAAGCACACTACCATATTGCTTTCATGGCTAAATGCCATGATTTCTACACTGTGAAGAACATTAATATCTACATTGACTTGATGTTAATTGGGTTCCAAACATTTGCCAGAGCTTGTATGAATAAATTAGCTATTTTCTTTAGCTCTTGGCAAGATCACATAAGATATACAGGAATTATACTGCAAGAACAGATCCAATTCACTATTGATCTAACCAAGTTTTACCTTGGGTTTGTAAAGGAATTCAATAATATTGTTAAACATGATTTTGATAAACCATTTCCATTATACACTGATACTTCTAATATTGGGTTAGAAGCTGTAGTAATACAGAACCAATAATGGCAAATTACATGGTTACAACCTCATATGACACCTTTCATAGCCAATTTATGACAACAGGGTTTTGAAGAAATGAGTGTGTCAGACCTGACGTGAGGTATGGTGCGGTGTGCCCTCCGCCAGTTGGTAGTGAGGGGCTCCCTGGGTCACACAATGGCCACCTGAGTTTGCTCTTTACTGTTCACCTGGAAAATAAGAATGCAGGAATTAAGAACTGACAAATGAAGTGTCACAAAGGGCTGCTCAAACATCTATGCATAAAAATAAACCCAGTACTGGCAAAAAAGAGAAGGTAAAGCAACCAAGAAAGAATATTCAGTCAATTAAGGCTTGCAAGGAAAAGATAAGGGTAGTGGAAAAACAAAATGAGTTAATGCCAGCTAAAAGGGTTTTACAAATATATCAGAGGCAACAGGGTGTACTAAGGAGAAAGAAGGCCCATTAATAAGTGAGAAGACAGATTAATGCTAAATCAGAAATAGGCTACTGAGTTCCTTTTCATTGTTTCTCTCCAGATATGTTTCAGTGAAGATAAGAAAGTAGTGAGACACCCGAAATTTGACCATAAAACAATCAGCTAGCTTCTCCTGCTTTGGTAAAACCCAGGAAAGGGGGCTTGGAGAGGAGTCCTCTGGAGGTTCCCATTCCAGAAATTCCCCCATGTTGTTTGAGGGGAGGCTTCCCTCCTGGACCCATACCAAACCCCACTGATTTCCAGAGATCCCTGTGGCTCCTGGTAGGATCTCTGGGAGGCCAAACCCTGGGTTTTCATACTGACTCTGTGTCCCTGGAAGCTCTGACTGTGACCCATGAAACCTGGAGCCATGCTACCAGTCAGGCCCTCTCCTGCCACTGCTCTCCCAGCAATCACTCTTAAAGAGGGATTACCCACCATGCAGGACTTCCATCCCCTGAATGTATTACCTTTTCTGGAGAGCCAGAGTGGGGAGGAGATTGATTGCCACCAACCTCAGATTCCTCACAACCTGTGTAGTTCCCACTCCCTCCAAGTCCCTGGAGCAGGCAAGCACACTCCATCTGAAGGAAGAGTTTGAGGCCTGGGAATAGGGATGATGTTACAGAGGTACTGAGCACTTACTTGCACACAGGAGTCAAGAGCTCTCTATATGGAAGGACCCCTACACATATGGCTCTGGGAGCATGACTCCTCATTTACTCCAGCATATTAAGGGAATTGTATATTGAATTTAGCCACTGACAAATCATGGACAACTGAGGAAATCTGGAGAATAGTAAATGTGGTACCAATTTCAAGAATGGAAAGATGAATGGTCCTGGCAATTCTGGTCCCGCAAGTCCATCCCAAGTAAAAAAGAACAAAAAGGTAATTAAGTATCTAGAACCTCCCAATGAATGTCCTCAACTCCAGTTCAAAGCAATCAGCCAACATCTCATGTCCCCACTCTGGTGAAATTCTCATGGAAGTCAATGAGAGGAAAGACTTCATGATCTAGGCCATTGACTTGGAATGGGAGTTGAGCTCACTTAGCATTTTGCAGGGCTGCACCCCTAGAGAGTAATGGATTCATAAATAGCAAGAGCATGGGTTTATATAGAACAAATTGGGCAATATAAACTCAATTACTTTTTGATAGAATTAAAACATTATTGAATGTGAGGACCATAGTAGATGTAATATATTTGAATTGTACTAGTACATTCAATACTATATCTCACAAAATCATAGTTCAAAAATTAATTCAAAATTAATTCTCAGGGTCTTGAATAACAATATCATCATGAGGAGTGAGAACTGGCAAAAAGACTGCCAAAAAGGATAATAAGTAGAACTATCTCAAAAGTACGGAGTATCCAGTGAAGTGCCACAGGAGCAGTGTTAGGTTGCATCTTATTTGACCTCCTCATTCATGTTGACCAGTAAGCCAAAAATGTACTAAGCCTAAAGCTTACTGGTGAACCAGACTCCCAAGATGCTTTTAAGAATGCTGTTAAACCATTTTGGGATGTGAAGATTGTCAGATTGCTAAAACTTTTATCATAATGTTTTGTTATTTGATTTACAAATGATTTTGCAAGGAATGTTCTAACTGCAAAACAAATGGAAATGTATAAATAATGCACTAATGATAAAGGTTATGATTAGATTTGGAAGGATTAGATTTTGATCAGTAAATGTGGGTAAACATCCATTTCATTATACTCACAAACCGACAAAAACATTTCTGCCAATAATTTAAATTTACACATAGGCAAAGTAAGAAAAATGCTGCTTGAGAACTTATCAGAGCTTGATTTAAGGCTATTTACTTTGTATATTTTGAAACATGAAGTTGACAATTTGTGTTTTAATTATTATAAAGCTTTTACTTTTTGAATCTCAAAGTTTACTGTCATTAAATAATTTTTGTTTGACCCCCCCATTGTCTGACACACACTCCATAATTTCCCACAACTGTGAAAGTTTAATTCAATAAAAATATATAAAAATGCTTAAAACCCATAATTTTGCACAACTGAAAAAATTAAAACTGATAAAAATTGGAAAAAATGCTTAAACATAAACATTGATATTATCCATCAAATTATATATATAAAAAAATTCTGCCAGGCCTAGTTATGATTAAGCAGCAGATGTGTGATCATGTGCTTGGAAATGTATTACATGTACCAGACAAATATATATTTTTATCCTTCTGATGGGAGAGAAGAACTTTTAAGATGTACACAAGTTACTTATAAGTAGGCTGAGCTATATGTAAGCAGGTGAACCAGACAGCATTAGGATCAGTCTGTCATCTTTGTCACTGGCTGAAAATTTCAGTGCCAAAGAGTTGGTAACATTTATGCCTTTTTGTTATGTGATGTATTATAATCGATTAATAAATATCAATCAAGCTTGGGCATCTGACGTCTCCTTAATTATTAAATAAAATTGAACCTGAATTGGTAACATTAGTGATCAGGAAGAGGAAGGAAGTAGCATGCTAATGAAAAAATCAGAGACTAAACTAAATTGTGATCTTACTAAAACTGCAAACACCTATGGGTAAGGGAGGGACATGATAACCATCTATAAATAACTAAAGGATGATAAGTTCAAGGAATAACCAGAATTATTTGGTGTGATGAATGGGGGGGTATAGGTAGGAGTAATGAGACAGAATTTTAAAAGGGAAAATGTAGGCTGAATATTGGGGAAATTTCTTCCAAAGACTGAGATATATTACATTGTATAATAGTCTCAAGAGAAGTGGTGGAAGCTTGGGACTTTTAAAACTAGATTTTATAAAGTATTAGAAATATAATGAAGGGAACAATTCTGCATTGGCTGGGAATGGGCTACATGATCTAATAAGCTTTCTCTATCTCTAACATCAATGATTCATTTGATTTTAAAATGCAATATCAAGCCATGCATGAATTTTGTATGACATATTTTATCAGTGCTAAGAACTAAATAGTGAAGTCACCTAGATAACTAGCACAGCCCTTCTAATCACAATGATAAGCATGTCAGAATGAAATAATTGTCCTTCAAACTTATGCAATATTAAACTAGGTCTGATTGCTTTTTTATGAGGAAGCGCTTGCTACTGATCACAGAACAAGCCTCATTCAAATCAAAAACATTCTTCTTATTTTGCCTTCTTCCAAATAATGGTCAATTCATTATTTAATCTCTAATGATTATAGTCATTGGGTAGGCTCAGTAGGAATAATTCTCAGGTGGCACAGATTTGACCTAGTCCTCTTTCCCTGCAGCCCTGGATATCATTATCAGATCAAGTGTGCAACTCTGTGGGGATAGGGCTAATTAGCAATAATGGAAGTTATGTGGATGCACTGAGAGGGCAATATAGCCTCATGGGTATTGCCAAGTATGTTACTGCATAACATTTTTATTTCCTGGGGTAGCATTTCTTTTGGTGTGTTCTTTGTTCTTCCGCAGGCATATTAACATACAATAAGATCCTTATAACTAATTGAACTCACCCCATTAGTGATTGTTATTAATGGACCAAATGTTGCTGTGTTACGTCAGTGTAAATCCAGAATAACTCGGATGGCTTAATGAAATTTATCTCTCTCCTTATCCCCTCCCCCTGCATGTGTATGCATGTGTCCCCATTTCTGGTGTTCACACTTCAAAAAGGATCTTGAAAAATTGGAAAGGGTTCAGAAAAGAACTACAAGAATGATGTGAGTCTTGAAAACCTGCCGTACAATAAGAGACTAAAGAAGTTCAATATATTTAGCGTATGAAAGTAAAAGTTGAGTGACTTGATCATGGCCTATAAGTACCCATATAAGAAGAGATTTCTGATAGTAGAGGGCTTTTTAATGTAGCAGACAATGGCATAACACAACCCATCAGCACTAAGATGAAGCTGGATAAATTCAAAGTAGAAATAAGGAGCCTATTTTTACGCAAGGAGGATTAACCATGGGAACAAACTACCAAGGGAAGTGATGGATTCTCCATCTCTTTATTTCCTCAGAGGGAAACTGGATACCTTTCTAAAAGATAAAACCCAAAGTAATAGGCTTGATGTAGACTTTACTGGATGAAATTCTATGGCCTGTGTTATGCGGGAGGTCAGACTAAATTAACATGATGGTCTGTTATGGCCTTTAAAAATATATGAATAATGTCAGTACTACTGTGAAATACTAATAGCTTCTCTTAATTAATTAGCCTCTTACAGTTGTTATGGCTACTTCCACCTTCTCATGTTCTCTGTATGTATAAATATCTTCTTACTGTATGTTCCATTCTATGCATCCGAAGAAGTGGACTGTAGCCCACGAAAGCTTATGCTCAAATAAATTTGTTAGTCTCTAAGGTGCCACAAGTAATCCTGTTCTTTTTGCTGATACAGACTAACATGGCTGCTACTCTGAAACCTGAGCTCCAGCTCTGTTGGTTTTAGTGGATTTATAGTGGTATATCTGAAAGCAGAAACTGACCCATCATGTTTAGTTACATGTCCTTCTTCGTAAATTATGAGTACATTAAGTCCAGTCCAGTTCCCAGTGAAGTAATGGGAGTTTTTCCAGAGGCAATTAATTATTAAACAATGCATGCATGTATAGTTTTCACAGTGGTACCCTTCAGAGTTCTGCGAGCTTAGCAAGTTATTTTTTCTTGTACCCAAATAGGTGAACATAAAAGCAGATCTGACAATCATTCTGGACTAAGTAAAATCATGAAGTAAATACCCCCTCAAAGAAATATAAAGAAATGTCATATTGCTGCATTTCGTTTGCTACTATAAGGTAAATTTTCACTTCTCTTGTACAAAGCTCAAGTAATCAGATTTAATGTAAGGCAGTAAACTGCAGGTATGTGAGGGCTGATATTGATTCTGCCAAACTGTAGGCAGGTCATGAGGCTATAATGCAACCCTTCTTGAACATTATTCCAGCTATAGGCTGGAATAACAGCTACTTCCACTCTGCACCCCCACCGCTCCCAATACTGAGCAAGTTAAAGCTACTGGATCCATACAGTGATGGATCCCATGATATCCACCTGGAACTGACCCAATGCTTTTCCTACACAGCAGCCTTCTCCGAACCTGCAAGGAGACTCCTTTTGTCATGCACAGAGCTTGCAGAGGTGACCATCTCTGTGGCACTGGTCTCCATTACTTACACACACACACACTCCAATTGTGTGAGTCCAGTGGTGTACAGGGCTATATACAGTGGTGTACAGGGCTATATGGTGTCCAGGGTGTACAACTCTCCATAGTAGGGTTGAACTTCACCCCTATATTGTAATATGTATAGGTTTGTAAAATAGAAGCCCTCCAGACTTCTGTTTTACTTGAGAAACTCCATCAACTTTAAACATTGATGGATTGTCCAGTGGTTAGGGCAACCACATGTGAGGAGGGAGACCCTGGGTCCAACCCCCTGCTCCAACCACTCTTTCCTTAGTCATCCATAGTACAAGAGCTTCAACAGGAGAGACTGAAGGAGCTCCACATCAGAATATGCCATAACTCAGTGGTTAGCAAACTCTCCTGAGAGGTGGGACCCCTGTTCAAATCCTCTCCCCCCCTCTGGCAGAAAGGGGAAGAATGGAAGCTGGGTCTCCCACATATATTCAAGGATATAAGCACATGCTCATATTAGGAGTGGTGTGGGGAAAGAGCATTGGAGAGGGAGGGGTTGCTTGATCTACAGAACAATTTACACACACACACACACATACCTTCCCCTGATTTTATGGAAGTGCCTCCATGGATGATCCGCAGGTGGAGGGGAGACAAAGTAAAGTGGGAAAAGGCAAAGTCAAGGAATGGCTATATCAGCAGCTTTGTCACTCCCTGTTCAGTAAACCCTTACCTTGCTGGAGGGTGTAACAAGCAGAGGACCATGGGAGGAGAGCTCCTGTGGGAGCCATGGTGACATAGGGCACCGGGAGGCAGAGAGGAAGTACAGCACCACTGTATGAATTGTCCTAACTTCCACTGGACTTCCAAGTTGTGCCTAGATCCCAGAAGATGCTCCCGGGTTTCTTGGGATGAGCTCTCTTTATACAGGATAAGCGGAGGGGGAATGGCGAATGTTGCTGCTGTAAAAGAAATGATCAGGTGGAATGTCTGTGACTTTCAGACTTGCAGTCCTTTGTGGCAGTAACTCCTGTAGGAAACAGTCTGCTCCAGGGTTATTAAAAGCCTGCTCCAAAATCCACTGAAGTCTATAGGAGTCATTCCTATATTTCGATAATGGCATAGAGAGTCATCTTATAAAGTTTGTGGATGAGACCAAGCTGGGAACAGTTGCAAGTGCTTTGGAGGATAGGATTAAAATTCAAAATGATCAGGACAAACTGGAGGTATGGTCTGAAGTAAATAGGATGAAATTCAATAAGGACAAATGCACAGTACTCCACTTAGGAGGGAACAATCAGTTGCACACATACAAAATGGGAAATGACTGCCTAGGAAGGAGTACTATGGAAAGGGTTCTGGGGGTCATAGTGCACCAAAAGCTAAATATGAGTCAACAGTGTAATGTTGTTGGGAAAAAAAGCAAACATCATTTTGGGATGTATTAGCAGAAGTGTTGTAAGCAAGACACAAGAAGTAATTCTTCTGCTCTACTCCATGCTGATTAGGCCTCAACTAGAGTATTGTGTCCAGTTCTGGGTGCCACATTTCAGGAAAGATGTGGACAAATTGGTAAAAGTCCAGAGAAGAGCAACAAAAGTGATTACAAGTCTAGAAAATATGACCTATAAGGGAAGTTTGAAAAAATTGTGTTTGTTTAGTCTGGAGAAGAGAAGACTGAAAGGCGACATGATAACAGTTTTCAAGTACATAGATGGTTGTTACAAGGAGGAGGGAGAAAAATTGTTCTCCTTAACCTCTGAGGATAGGACAAGAAGCAATTGGTTTAAATTGCAGCAAAGGAGGTTTAGGACATTAGAAAAAACTTTCTAACTGTCAGGGTGGTTAAGCCCTGGAATAAATTGCCTAGGGAGGTTGTGGAATCTCTATCATTGGAGATTTTTAGGTTTGACAAACACCTGTCAGGGATGGTCTAGATAATACTTAGTCCTGCCTTAAGTGCAGGGGACTGGACTCGATGACCTCTCAAGGTCCCTTCCAGTCCTATGATTCTATGATTCTACTGACATCAATGATTATTGGCAATAACTGTTAGGTTTCTATTATATGTGCTTCTGCATTGTCATTTTCTCTTTAGGGAAACATAGTTTAAAAATGTTAAAGAGAGACCAAGGTTCTATTGTAGTTGTGTTTTATATAGGTAACTATTTTACATCCAACATTAGATGTACTTCTCTTTGAACTTTGACACCGCATAAGAGATTTTATCAGAGGCCTTGCAGGGACTCCTACAAACTCCACCTGTATCATTGCCCCTCTTGCACAAAAAGGTGCCCATGGCACATTCTACCTCTAAATGAAGATGGTACTATGTTGTATTAAAAACATACTTTTGAGGAAGTTTAAGTACCAATATTAACTGATTTTTTAGCCAGGCGTCTTTCTGCACATACAAACTGGTTTTGCCTATTAAATACCTACTCCCTCTGCTTGCCTTTTAGTCTTCAGATTAAGATTGATATATAATACACTTGACAGATAATACACACAACAAAGACACACATTTAAGATTGCATCAAGAGAGGGCTACAGCTGTGACAGAACAAAAGAGTTGGAAGATTGAAGCCCAGAGGCAATCTGATGTGTCTGCCATGCTGTCTGGAGTGGCTCAAGACCGTGAGTGCCTACCTCGGGGCAGACTGTCGGAAAACAGGGCAGACACCTCAAACTGGTGGTGTGGTCTATAATTAGATTTCACCAAGCCAGTGACAAATGTGAACTCCTGGGTCACTATACCAGTCTTACCATGGAGTCACAGACAGTCCCTTAGACTTTCCAGTCTATTTTGCCATCCAGACAAACTGGACTTTGTGATAAAAGGTCACTTAAACCAAAAACCACACCACATTGGGTTGCTCTCAGTCCCAAGAGACCAGCCACTTAACCCAGATCAATTGGTTCTCTAGAGATCTTACACCAAAGACAACACTGGCAGCTAATTCTATAGTAAACTAACCAAAGGTTTATTAGGTAAGAAAAGGAAGGNTCTTACACCAAAGACAACACTGGCAGCTAATTCTATAGTAAACTAACCAAAGGTTTATTAGCTAAGAAAAGGAAGTGAGAGTTACTGAGAGGTTAAAGCAGGTAAAATATATGCACAGGTGAGTCACAGTTTGTAATTCCAAATGGTGGTAGTGATGTAATAAACTACCAGTTTCCCAAAAGTCTTTTCAGGGTACCCAGATTGTCTCTGGGGATCTCCGCTTTGCATCTGGTACACTTCCCTGTAAGAGTCCAAACAGTCCAGAGATGCAGGATCTTTCTTTGAATCCTTTTTTATAGCTTCTTCTCACAGAAAACAAGCTGGCAGTGTCACTACCGACATGGGCTTTTCCTTTGATGACGGAGAGTGAGGAATGCATTTTGAGCCTTTGACCTCAGATCATCACACACCATGACCACTGGCTTTGAAATTAGCACCTTTCTGTGAAAGTTCTTCATTTGCATTCCACAGGGCTTCTTTCTCCTTTGATGGGTTATTTAGTTGCAGGGGTATACACAATGTACATTTTCACTACCACATTATAACAGAATACAGATAAGTGAAAACAATGCAAGTAACATCCCACTAGTTTGGAAGTTTAAACACCAAATGTACTTTTATACATTTAACAATCACTTTGATCTGTACTAATACACAAGTGAATTGGCCTAGGACTCTGGCATGAGCTGGTACCTGGTCTGCCAGCATCACAGTGTCAACAAAGAAAGAGAGGGCAGAATACCCTGGGACAGATGTGAACTTATCCACAAATTTGTAATGACTATGCATCTCTCATGCCAAGAGTTAGGTTTCTCCCTGAAAGCTTTGCAATAGTTTCTGAGGTAAAAACTGAAATCTGGGACATGTATAAAAATGTGGAAAGGGATAACAGAATTCATGTTTCCATCCAGCTGGTGAAACTTTGGTACAGTACCAACAGAAGTTTCATTTACTTAGTATTTCATGTGCTGGTGTTTCTGTAAGATGGTGTCATGTAAGAGCCCAGCAGCACTGCATCAATATTCATCATTGTTACCTTTCAACTAGTACTAAGCCAGCCAGGGACTTTCACCCAGTTTAGAGAAATACTGAATATCCACACCCTGTATCATCCACATGATGAAATTTCAAGTTCTTACACCCAGTGACATGCCTAACCTTCTCCCACCTCAATATGTGCACTATGTTTGTGTAGCAGTGTGGCCTCTTAGAGAGGGGACTGGACCAGGACTCAAGAAACCTGGGTTTTATTCCCAGTGTTGCCACTGGTCTGCTGGGTGACGTTGGGCAAGTCATTTCATCACCCCATGGCTCAATTTCCCCATCTGTAAAATTGAGACAATGATACTGCCTTCTTTTGTAAAGTACTTTTAAGATTTACTGATGAAAAAGTGCTGCATACAAGCTAGGCAGGGCCGGCTCCAGGCACCAGACGAGAAAGCACGTGCCTGGGGTGGCACATTGTAAGGGGCGGCATTCCGGCCAATCTTGGGGCGGCACATTCCGGCCACCCTGCTGTGGTTCTTTTTTTTTCTTTGGCAGCCTGGTCCACAGCTCCGGAGCCCCCGGCCGGCTCCCCGTGCTCTGCCAGTCCCAGCCCAGCAGGAATTAGCGATCCCCGCTGCTCACCATGCCGCTGGGCTCCCCGGGATGCGCCACTCCCCACCGCCTGCACTGGCCTCCGCCTCCCGCGCTGCTCTGAGCCCGGCCCGGCCGAGCCGCCTTTAAAGGACCAGCTGAGCCAGCACCTCCTGCAGCCCCCGGGGACTCCGCCTGCCCGGCTGGGAGAGGCACCCCAAGGCCAGAGGGGGGAGCCCTCTTGCCCGGCTGTGAGCGGGCTGCAGCGCCTGGCTGCCCACGGGAGGAGGGAGCAGGCGGGCGGGCACCACCCTTCACCCCCCTGCGAGCCGCCTTGACCGCCCTCCACGCGCTCCCTGCAGCTGCCGTTTTTTGTTTTTTGTTTTGCTTCGGCAGTCCGGCCGCCCTTTTTTCTTTTTTTTTTTTTGCTTGTGGTGGCAAAAAAGCTAGAGCCGGCCCTGAAGCTAGGTATAATTATTATCACCAACATGCNCGGTCCACAGCTCCGGAGCCCCCGGCCGGCTCCCCGTGCTCCGCCAGTCCCAGCCCAGCAGGAACTAGCGATCCCCGCTGCTCACCATGCTGCTGGGCTCCCCGGGACGCGCCACTCCCCACCGCCTGCACTGGCCTCCGCCTCCCGCGCTGCTCTGAGCCCGGCCCGGCCGAGCCACCTTTAAAGGAGTGGCTGAGCCAGCACTTCCTGCAGCCCCCGGGGACTCCGCCTGCCCGGCTGGGAGAGGCACCCCAAGGCCGGAGGGGGGAGCCCTCTTGCCCGGCTGTGAGCGGGCTGCAGCGCCTGGCTGCCCACGGGAGGAGGGAGCAGGCGGGCGGGCACCACCCTTCACCCCCCTGCGAGCCGCCTTGACCGCCCTCCACGCGCTCCCTGCAGCTGCTGTTTTTTGTTTTTTGTTTTGCTTCGGCAATCCGGATGCCCTTTTTTCTTTTTTTTTTTGCTTGGGGTGGCAAAAAAGCTAGAGCCGGCCCTGAAGCTAGGTATAATTATTATCACCAACATGCTGGTGTACAGTTCACCTCAGAATTTGGCCCATGATGCAATGAAATTTAATAGAAAAAAATTAGGCTAATTCTAGTTTTATCAGAACTTTTTGATGAAAAGCTGTTTTTCAACCAAAACAAACATTTTTTGCAGATTACTCTTTTTCTTTCTTTCTTTCTTTCTTTCTTTCTTTCTTTCTTTCTTTCTTTCTTTCTTTTTTTTTTAAAACTGAAAGTCTTTAGTACCGGCATTTACTGCCAACAGTCCTGAACTGAAAACCAAACACATGAACATTTTAAAAATTGCCAGCAAAAATATAATTGCCATTTTTAGCCAGTTCTACATAAAATAACAACAGCCAACTTCAACATAAACTAATGATGATCCCTGTCATCCTCATCCCTCAGTACCGGAGAAGCCTAGGGTAAGTTGAGGGCAGGGTGAAAGAAGAGGCATATGGAGGAGAACAAGTTGACATAATTATCTGGAATTTCAAATAGTATTTGACAAAGTCCTGCACTAGAAGATCTTAAGGAGATTATTGTATGTGGTCATGAGCGGAGAGAAAAAGTTCTTATAATCCATTAAAAATGTTTAAGACCCAGGAAACAAAGAGTAGGAAAGAATGGTCAGTTTTCAACAGGGCAAGAGTTTACCACTATGGAACGGGGGGCTTCCACACTAGGACCCATATAGTTTAATACATTTATTAATGATCTCAACAAGGGGGTGGACAGTGGGGGGGAGGAGGGGGAGGGTTCCCAAACCCCCTGGATGACAACATCTGTTAAGTTAGCCAAAATTAGAAAAGATTGTGAGTAGAGCTTGTTGGTAAAAATCCAGTGACACGTTGTTTCATCAGAATTTGCCAATTCAGCAAAGTCAAATGTTTTGCGCATATCTCCTGATTTCACCAAAGTTCCATTGGAAACTTGTTTGGCTTTCTGTCAGCTCATCCAGGACTTCCAGGGTCCATGGACCTAGGGCAGCCAATAGAGTAAATTGTCCTGGGGCCAGGACTCCATTCCCTTTAGGAGAATTTCAAAATATGTGGTTTTTGTTCCTAACTGGAACAAAAACAAATTTCAAAATATCAAAATCCTTTGTGAAATGGCCTTTCTCTCCCCAGCTCTAATTCTAAGCTACTTCACAGGGACTTAAAGCTAGATGAAAGGGTGGCATAATAGGAGATGAATTTCAATCTCGTTACATGCTAGGTAATAATTGTCTGACCTACTCAAACATATTACTGGTTTCTAAATTATCTGCAAGTACTTTGGAGGAAGACCTGGGCCTCATTATGAACAGCTCAATTGAAACACCTTAATATAGGATGCAGTTAAAAAAGGGAAACAAAACATTAAGATGTATAAAGAAAGGACCTAAATACTGGAATACTGCAAATATATGTATGCTATTATATTAATAGATGATACTACTTTACCTGGAATAATGTGTTCAATTCTGGTCACACTATCTCAGAAGATATAACAAATAGAATTTGTTGCCAATCTCTGAATCCCTTTTATAAGTATGGAAGGATTTACTTATGAAGAGAAATGGAAGAGAATGGGACTGTTTCATTTAGAAAAGAGATAAAAAGAGGAGATATGACAGAAGAATACAAAACAATGAGTGGTAAAGGGAAGTTAAATCAGCCACGCCTATTCACACTTTCTCACAATAAAAGGATGACAAGCTATTCAGTGAAATTGAAAGGCCACATATTTAAAACTGATAAAAGGAAACAATTTTATACACAAACACATTACTAATCTATGGAACTCATTACCACTAGGTATGGTTGAGATCAGCAGATTAATATGATTCAGGGAGAGAATAGAAACAGTTCTATTACAGAGGATATAGGCATAAAATAACCCTTTCTTCCAGGTGGTGTCAGCTGCAAGGGCCAGGTTCAATAGCTATGGGTCCCTCTTAAAACTAGCACCACTGGCTTGAGACCAACCCAGAATATCTGGATCACTAAATACTTTCCCTGAGTGCCCCCAATAGACAACGCTTCCTCACTTGCAAGCACCAAGTCTGTGTATGAAAGAAGGAAAATATTGTTAGGGGAAAAGGGAACACAGCATCAACTTGGGAAGACACAGCAATAATATCTGTATGAATGATAGAAAAAAAACAGAAAACCTACTTCCCCATGGTAACTTTGGCAGTAGTTTGATGACTCTGTTCTCAACCTGGCAGGGTAAATGTCCAATAGGCAAATGTCTCTTTACCATGATAATTGCTCCCTTCCCCATCCACTCCCAGGTTGGTGTTAGTGGGTAGCACAATCCCAGAGTCCCAAGTTGCCCTTGGGGTGTGTTGTCTGGACCTGTCCTGAGGCTCTGCTACTAACCCCCCAGCTATAGAAACTGTAGCTTTATTCAGTGATTGGATATGAGGGGTCTCACCAGAGTTCACTCAGCTCTACTGCTGCTTCAGTAAAGAGTCTTTTCTCCATTGCTCCCCTTTGAGGAGCCACCTCTGTAGCATCTTCTGTCATAAAGTCCTTAGCCTGTGTTGTCTCTCACCAGGAAGTCCCCTTAGTAATATAGGATCCTCGGGGAATGGAAACCAGTAGGATACAGGAAACTTGAATAGTCTTTGCAAGAACATAGGAGCCTTTTTCCCCTCTCTCAATTCAATTTCAGCACACAATCAATTCTGAGCTTGAGCACAGTTATAGCAACTCCCAAATCATGAATGGAAGAATTCTAGGTGGAAACATTATTCAAATGAAGCTCTCTCTATAGTCATATTTCCCCCTGTTCAATAATAGATGGTGGCAGAGAGCTCCTTCGCCTCTAAAGCTTTTGCCCATCTGGAGTTCTGGATAAATATGCAAATGAGGTAACTGTATTTATTATCCCCACCTCCCACCCCGTTCACCAACAGATGGGAGCCGGGAGCTTCAGGTCACAGAGCTTACACATATTGGGAATATAGACTGTCATGCTTAGGACATAAACCAGCAACCACTAACCGTTGGATGTTCGGAAGAATATTTTCTGCTGGGCAGGTTCTTACATAATTGCGCACTGTAGCATTTTGCACCTCTCTGATACAGATGGTACTGGCTACTGTGAGAGACAGGATACTGGATTCAATAGACACCTGGTCTGCTCAGGTATGGCAGTTGCTATGTTTCAATAAAAGTGGGTGCAACTCATATGTCATGTCTGAATTCAGCCTTTTTATTTCTGTGCAGTAATATCCAGTCAGAGATTAGGGTCCAAGGTTGCCTCAGGTTTCACTCCATTAACTTCAGTTGAGTGACATCAGAGATGCATTTAACCCAATGAGACTTTTCAGTACATGCTGCAGTTTTCATGATTTCCCCTCATGCCCTGCATAAGGTCTTTATCTTCCCATGCAAACCTGTTTCTTACAGTGGTTTAATTTGCAATCTTTTTTTCTGAGAACAGGGAATTATGTTTTTGGTGACTTAATAGTCACTTTGATATCATACAGCCTATAATGCAGTTGAGATTTTTTTAATGTCCTCAATTTTACTGGGGTTATAAGGCTTATTTTTGTTCTCTTGTTCCTCTCAGTGGTTATATTAGTTGTATTTTTACCTCTGTATGAATGGGCTGCTTGTTAGTGCTATCATCTTAAGCTTTTTGATCTTAACTACATTTCCACCAGCCTAAGAATTTTTGATGAGAGGGTCTGTGACGGTGCTGCCCCGTTTTGTTTGCAGTTCACCCTAATTGAGTGACCTCAGCTGGCTCCCACGGGCAGTACCGTCACAGGGTCCTTGTTTTTCAATTGATCATATCCCTGGGTTCAGTTTCAGCTATTCTAGACGAACTGTCCAGTGTATTTAGCTTCTTTCTCAAAAGTCATCATGGTGTATATAGAAACCAAATATTCTCTCCCCCAAAAATATAAGGGGAAAATGTTTCTTTCAGTTTAAGATCAGCAGAACACTCACATATGTTTTAGCAATGGCTCAAGCTTATGAATCCTTTCCAAGTATTACCAAACCCCAGTGTTCAGCAAACCATGAGTCAAGCCACTAAAAATCTTGATTTTTTTAAAAATAGTAAGTAGTGGGTTCTTTTTATTTGCCTTCTAGTTTTTGAGCTATTATGGTTTATATTTTCAAGCATTTCTTTGCAGCCATGAGGGCTGCCAGAGAGCAAGATCTCTGAGTAGCTGATATGTTTGATTATCTTAACCTGCCCCTCAAAAACAGACTCCAACGAGAAACTGCTGAACTTGAATTAATATGCAAACTAGATACTATCAACTTAGGCTTACATAGAGACTGGGAATGGCTGAGCCATTACACACATTAAATCTATTTCCCCATGTTAAGTATCCTCACACCGTCTTGTCAAACTGTCTTAAATGGGCTATCTTGATTATCACTACAAAACTTTTTTTCCTCCTGCTGACAATAGCTCATCTTAATTAATTAGCCTCTTAGAGTTGGTAGGGGAACTCCCACCTTTTCATGTTCTCTGTATGTATATATATCTCCTCACTATATGTTCCATTCTATGCATACGATGAAGTGGGCTGTAGCCCACGAAAGCTTATGCTCAAATAAATGTGTTAGTCTCTAAGGTGCCACAAGTACTCCTGTTCATTTTGCAGATACAGACTAACATGGCTGCGACTCTGAAACTCCTCACTTAACGTTGTAGTTATGTTCCTGAAAAATGCAACTTTAAGCGAAACGATGTTAAGCGAATCCAATTTCCCCATAACAATTAATGTAAATGAGGGGGTTAGGTTCCAGGGAATTTTTTTTCACCAGACAAAAGACTATACAGTAACTCCTCACTTAAAGTCATCCCGGTTAACGTTGTTTCATTGTTACATTGCTGATCAATTAGGGAACATGCTCGTTTAAAGTTGTGCAATGCTCCCTTCTAACCTTTGGCAGCCGCCTGCTTTGTCCACTGCTTGCAGGAAGAGCAGCGCAGTGGAGCTAGCTGGTGGGTGGTTGGAACCAGGGTGGACCGACAGCCCCCGTATCAGCTCCCTACTCCCCTAAGTTCCCTGTGCAGCAGCTGCCCAGCAGGCTAGCAATTGCAGCTGTCCCTCCCCCCACTGCCATGTGCTGCTCCTGCCCTCTGCCTTGGAGCTGCTCCCTGAGACTCCTGCTTGCTATGTGGGGGGGGAGGAAAAGAGGGGCTAGTGTCAGGGTGTCCCCCTCCCCCCTGCACCCCGCTTACCCCATCTTCCATAGAGCAGGGGACACACACGACAGAGGTAGCTTCCAGGCAGCAGCAGCTGCGGTCCGGTCTCAGCTTGCTGATCTAATTAACTAGGCAGTGTACTTCTGACCCCACTCTTCATACTTAAAGGGGAAATGCGCATCTCTCTCTCACACACAGGGTGTGTGTCTCTGTCCGCCCTCGCTCTTTTCCTGCTGCCTTGTACAGTAGAGTGAGAGAGTTAACCCTTGAGGGTTNGGGGGATAATGTCAGGGTGTGTGTATGTATGTATGTATATATATATATATATATATAAATAAAAACAAAATTACATGGAACCTAACCCCCTCATTTACATTAATTCTTATGGGAAAATTGGATTTGCTTAACATCGTTTCACTTAAAGTCGCATTTTTCAAGAACATAACTACAATGTTAAGTGAGGAATTACTGTATTTTATATATATATATACACACACACACAGTATAAGTTTTAAATAAACAATTTAATACTGGTACACAGTGATGATGAAAAAAAGCTATCAGAATTTTAAGAACCATTTGGAAAGGGCTAGATAAGACAATACATATCATAATGCCACTATATAATTCCATGGTATGCCCACGACTTGAATGCTGTGTGCAATTCTGGTCTCCCCATCTCAAAAAAGATGTATTAGAATTGGAAAAGGTTCAGAGAAAGACAACAAAAATGATTAGGGGTATGGAACAGCTTCCATATGAGGAGAGATTAAAAAGACTGGGACTGTTCAGCTTGGAAAAGAGACAACTAAAGGGGACAACTATCATAGAGGTCTATAAAATCAAGAATGTTGTGGAGAAAGTGAATAAAGGAAGTGTTATTTAACCCTTCAGATAACACAAGAACTTGGAGTCACCAAATAAAATTAACAGGCAGCAGATTTAAAACAAACAAAAGGAAGTATTTCTTCACACAACTCACAGTCAATCTGTGGAACTCATTGCCAGGGGATTTGTGAAGGCCAAAGCTATAAACTGGGTAAAAAAGAATTAGATAAGATCATGGAGGATAGGTGTCCCTGGTGTGCAGGAGCAGGGCCCTGGGGTATTTCTGAGGCAGGCCCGGCCTTGTGCTGTGTCAGGATCGGGTGCAGCATCACCACCAAGTCTGTGTCTAGGAGGGAGGGAGAGCTGCAGGGTGATCTCTCACCACCGTGTAGCCAGTGGCCTATGCTCCCCACTGCCATGCTGGAGCCTCCACGTTTATTTATTGACAAATAAAATTTGTAGAATTTTTAAATATTATGGCCAAAATTTTATTTTTTTTTGGCACATAATTTTAAATTTTTTGGTGCAGAATTCCCTAGGAGTAGGTGTTAGGCGTAGTCAGAATTACAATGTATAAAGGGTTGCCTGGTTGGGCAAAAGTGGGAAGACCCATTGGAAAACCCCAGCAGGAACCATCCCTCTACTGATGATCATTTGGTGAGAGATCCTTTAGACCAGGGGTCTCAAACACGCGGCCCGCGGGCCGGCCCGCCAAGCTCCCCCAGTTACGTCCTGTCGCCGCCAAACTCCCCTCACCCCCGCACCACTCCCCGAGTTATTTTCTGTGCCTGCTAAGCTCCCCACGCACTGCTCCCCAATGTTTGGGGACGGGTCTCTCCCCCGACCCCGCCTCTCTGGAGTGTCTCCCGGCCCCCACTTGCTGCCCCCTCACCGCCCAGGAGCCTGCAGCTCACCCTGATTCTGCTCCGCTCTGCCGGCTTCCGGCATCACCTGCTACCGCAGGGTCTTAGTGTCCCCCCTTCACTAGGGCCAGGGCAGGCTGCCCTTCCCCTGCCCTTCTGCCCTAGTCCTGAGACTCTCCAATGCACCGAGCCTCTCCAATGCCCCAAACCCCTCATCCCCAGCCCCACAGCCCTCACCCCTGCACCCTCTCCTATCCCCAAACTCCGTCCCAAAGACTGCACCCCCACCCCCTGCCGCAGCCTGGAGCCTGCACCGAGCACCCAAACTCCATCCCAGAGCCTGCACTCCAGACCCCCTCCCCCACCCAAACTCCCTCCCAGAGCCTTAGGCAGGTGGGGGTGGAGTTTGGAGTGGGGCAGGTTCTACAAACCTGCCACCCCTGGAAGAGGCAGAGCAGGGGGGGAGGGGGCTTTAACAGAAGTAAATCTAACTAAGTGCGTGTTTTGCACTTTCCAGGAGGGAGGGGGGAGGAGCAGGGAGCCGCGCGCTTAGGGGAGGAGGTGAAGAGACAGGGCAGGGGCGGGGCCTCATGGAAGGGGTGGAGTAGGGGTGGGGCCACCGGCAGCAAGGGGGCGTGTCAGTGATGCGGCCCTCGGGCCAATGCACTAGTCCTCATGTGGCCCTCGGGGTCATTTGAGTTTGAGACCCCTGCTTTAGACCCTACAATATCCTGAAGATGTGATATGGCTACAGTTATAACTTTTGCATGGGTTTTTGTGGGACTTTTGCATGGGTAAGTGTATCTTTCCTTATTGCTTTAATAAAACTTGTAGCACAGATAAAACTTTGTTCTTGTGAATGTGTTTGTGGTCACTGTCCTTGGTCTTCATGATTCCTAGAGCCTCCAAATCTGACACAAGTACCAGAGGTGATTTTCACTCTGTTGTGCTTGAAACTGTAGCAACCAGAGCAGAACCTATGGTGGTATAATACAACATCACTAAATTTAATTAAATAAAATAAAAGGCTACATTAGCATATACTCATTTAAGGCAAGGTAAAAAGGTAATTCAGGGCCTGATCCAGAGCCTGTTGAAGTCAATGAGACTTTGATTAAAGCGCTAAGCCACTGTGCTATATCTCGTTATCTACAGCGGTATGTGTTAACTTTGAGAAGGTAAGCAATTACAAAAACTAGAATGGTCTTTCTCTAAAGGAAATGAAAAGAAGCCATTTTGAAAGAATTATGCAGTGCTACCAACCTAATATAAATATTTTCCAAGTGTTTTAAACATTTATTGGATCATCTAAGTAAATGGAACAGATTAATTACTCTAATATCCAATCAAGCATTTATCAAGTACTCAGCTGGTTCTGGGTCTGGTCACCTAGCAACTCAATAAGCTTGACTGGGCCCAGTAAACCTTCCCAAAGGGACAAGAGACACCATTTAAGCTTTGTAGCAACAGCAGCACAGTGGCTGATCAATGGATTCCATGCCTGCAGCTGTGCCAAAACTGTCTTCCTGTACTGACCCTTGCTCCAACCTGTGCCTGGTCCTGCTCCAGCCCTAGTCTAGGGTGACCAGATGTCCAGATTTTATAGGGACAGTCCCGATTTTTGGGTCTTTTTCTTATATAGGCTCCTATTACCCCCCATCTCGTCCCGATTTTTCACATTTGCTGTCTGGTCACCCTACCCTAGTCCCTACCTTCCTTAGAACTCCTGGCTCTGACCATTGGCTTGGCTCCTGACCACGACTCTAGTTCTGACCTGTGATTGTGCTCCAACCACTAGGCCAGACTCCTGTTCCAATCACTAGGTCACACCACCTATTCCCCTGTGTGTGACAGCAATAAACCTTTCTGACTCTTGGGAGTGTATTTCCACGATTAATCATAATGTTTCTATAGTTGGAAATCTATCTTTAACAGTGAGTTACTCTCACTTTATTACTCTTACAAAAGGGAGCACTGAAATCCAATTAAAAGTTTTTGAAATGTCTCTTCCCTACTGGAGTCTCTTTTCAAACCCTTGTGTCATCAGCAGTTATAGTGACAATAAGTAGCTTTCAATAAGGAAGGTAGTAATGGATAGAACCTCCTTGGTGCACTACATTGATGTTAATTCAATTTATGGTATTAAAACCGAGCAGACAAATGGGCTTTCCAATGTGCAAAGCTTTTTGATGCAATCAGATGTGGAATACATTTTCTCATCTTCATTTTAACAAGCGGTACATAGCAGTTTCTTTTCAATTCAAAGCATTTCCACCATAACAAAAGACAGTGCCTGTAATAGGAAGAAATTATCATTTATATAACATTGTACGGGTGCGTTGTGCTTGATAAACAGAGACGAACTCCCTGCCCTGAAGTTCTTGACATCTAGAATTAAACATTCCATTCTCCAGCAAGTAAATTTATGTTTGTAAATTAGCCCAGGTATCTTAACCCTCCACATGGCAATGAAATATATGTTCTCTACATTGCCTATGAAAATGTGATCTCAATATCCAAAACCTAGTCTTTCACCATAGCAAAAGGAAAGGGCAAAGTGGATTTAATAACCTCTAAGAATCCCTTCGCATACTCCTAGAATGTTCTTGTTACTCATGGTTACCAGAGGAGGTCAAAAATTGGATTAAATTTTCAGACTTTTCATAAAATTGTCCCTTTTTCCCATAAGGACTGCAAGTGCTAACTGCTTTTTCATGAACATTTTAAATATTGCCATTTCAACCAAAAGTGTCATTGACATTTTAGTGCAAAAAGGGATGACATTTTTATGAGAATGTTGACCGATTTTTTTTTTTAATTGAAATTTGAAGAATTTCTATTAGCTGTAGTGGTGACATTCACACAACTATATGTAAATAATTGAAGTATGTTTATCACATCTGTGTGCATCTGTTCTACAGAGTGTCGCTCTAGCCACTTTTGTGACACTGTTGCCATTCAATGAAGTAAGATAACCAAATGTTTTGCCAAACTGAAACACGTCCTTCATATTAAAAAAGTTTCTATTGATATTTTCAACTGGGCTGAGTAACATGTAGGAGTTTATCATAACAGTAGATTGGTGAGTTCACACCAGACACTGGAAATTACTAATGCTACAGCAGTCATGTGGAACATGCTGCATACAGGGGATTGCCATTGGCATAAGACTAAGACTCAAGAAAAGTGAAAATTTAATTTGAATAGGATTTCATTTGAGCAGAATTCCTTAAAATAATTAAAATACACCCTTTTACAACACTCAGAGGCATTGGACACCCTTCTTTTCCCTGTAATTAAAAAAGCATCAGTCTACTGTTATGATTAAAGATGGACCAGAACAAAAACCAATCTAATTCAAAAGTGAATGCAACCATTCCATACAGAACCTGTAATG
Source organism: Platysternon megacephalum (assembly GCA_003942145.1). Lineage (NCBI taxonomy): Eukaryota > Metazoa > Chordata > Testudines > Platysternidae > Platysternon > Platysternon megacephalum. The sequence continues at coordinate 5,552,374 of QXTE01000075.1, forward strand.
TTAACTCTCCATATTTCTTTATGGTTCTTCCATATGAGTTTGTAACCCCAGAAATATAAAATATATACACCACTACCTCGATATAACGCCACCCAATATAACATGAATTTGGATATAATGCAGTAAAGCAGTGCTCTGGGGGGATGGGGCTGCGCACTCCAGTGGATCAAAGCAAGTTCAATATAACGCGGTTTCACCTATAACGCGGTAAGATTTTTTGGCTCCCGAGGACAGCGTTATATCGAGGTAGAGGTGTATATTAAATTCAGCAATCTACTTTGGGCTGTGAGTAGAATGTTCCTTCTGCCAGTACACATACAGTATGCAACGGAGAAATTATGGGATGCACAGGTGATTTTGTACTTGTACTTCAGGAACAGGAGTTCCAAATCTCAGACTCTCTTTATGGACTGAACTATGCTGTTTGCTTACCTTGACGTCTATTCCACAGCTACGTAAAGATGTGCTGATTTGTTACAGTAGCATCAGAATACACGGGCCTGTTCCAAAGCCAACTGAAATCAATGGAAAGATACCCACTGAGTACAATGGACTTTGGATCAGGTCCAGAGATTATTACTATTCTTATTATGACTAGAGATGGTTGATTTACCATATTAATGTGTTAGTAGTTTTTTGTTAATGTGTACCTATTGTAAGCAAGTGGTGTGAATGAGCTCTCCCCTGCCATTTATTGATGAACTAGGGGAAAAGGTGTCAGGTGCAGATTATTTGTATAGCTGCACCTACATTGCCTAGGTGATCAGCAGACAGATCTGCTTTTCCATTAGATGTTTTCGGCTAAAATTCACTTACATCTTGGGTATAGGGATAATGACGTTGTTATCCTTAATGTATGTCTAAAGGGCAGCAGAACTGTACTTAATACTCCCATAAAGGAGAGGGGACATGCTAAACTGAACCTCACTCACTAAGCAGAGAGTAGTGATAACAAATCTAAGTGAAATTCTGAGGGGGTGGGGGCAGTGTTCTTACCTGCTGGTGTAGAATCTCCTTGACCCTCCCCCTCCAGTGTTTAAAAGCAGAGCTGACTAGACTCAATTTAGAGTCTTTGTTTCTGCTCAGTGATCGCTAGATTAATAAGATGGTCTAGGGGACTGAGCCTTAGACCTGGTGTGCGGACAGTGTTGTGGTGAAAGATAACACAAAAAAGGCAGCAGCAGTAGGATCCAAACTTACCTAGTGGACTCACTAAGAGCTGACATCATTAAAGGCTGGGCTAGGTGGTGGAACCTCAAAACAGGCATCTCTGCTAAAGGCAGAGATGTCGGTGAGAGGAGCAAGGAGTGACATCACTCAGCCACACACACACACACACACACCCGTCACACCACCTGAATGCACCCCTGGACTCTTTGACTCTGCTGACCTCACACAACAAACCATGAGTGGGGTGGAATGGAGGGAAAGCAGGGAGTGGCATGTTAAAAGGACATTTGTCCATTGGACTTTCACAGTGCAAGGTGGGAAATTTAATTTTGGCAAAGGACTACTGCCCAAGTTACTGTGGGGCAGGTGTTTACTTATTGTTTGCATACTTTTCAGTCACTGTTGCAGTGTTTCCCCAAAATAATGCTGTGTTCCCTCTCCTATTTAGTAGAAGCACAGGGTCTGGAACCACCAATCAAGTGTTAACACGGCAAGGGTCTCTATCTGAATGTGTATAAAGGATCTGTGAAACTTGTGTAAGTCAGAGTCTTTGTACCAAGGTGCAAAACTCTCCTTTCTTCTGCAGAATAAAGCAATCCTTCCTTATCTCTGACTGGCTGTTTGGGTTCTCAGCTAGGCGGACCCGATATTTCGGTAACACTATTAATGTTTTCTTTTGTCATGCACAGACTCAGTGCTTGCAAATAGGGAAGTATTGCTTCCTAGAGGTGCATAGGGGTGATGTTTAGTTTTCCCAGATTACAGGATGCAGGCTTAAGTAGGTTCTGTTTTGTATTATTAAGAGGAAACCCTAGATATTGAACCCAGGCTTCATTGCTTCCAACATCACCTGGCAGAAGGGATATACTACAACAGGGATCGGCAATCTTTGGCACGTGGCTCACCAGGGTAAGCACTTTGGCAGGCTGGCCCGGATTGTTTACCTGCCGCGTCCGCAGGTTCGGCCGATCGCGGCTCCCTCTAGCTGCGGTTCGCTGTCCCAGGCCAATGGGGGCTGCGGGAAGCGGCGCAGGTCGAGGGATGTGCTGGCCGCCACTTCCCGCTGCCCCCATTGGCCTAGAGCGGCGAACCACGGCCATTGGGAGCCGCGATCGGCCGAACCTGCTGATGCAGCAGGTAAACAAACTGGCCCGGCCTGCCAGGGTGCTTACCCTGGCGAGCCGCGTGGCAAAGGTTGCCGATCCCTGTACTACAATTATGACTGATGCCTGTTAACAATTTAACAGAATAATTACAGAACTCAATCATTTGTGTAAAGAAAAGTCCATATTTCATGGATGGGAGAATATCTGTTACTGTTTTCTCCATATGTTTTGAGTAGTAGATCTGCTAAGACCCATCTTTCTTCAAACTGTTTCTGAGAGTTTTTAATTCAGCTCTAATTTGTTACATATCTCATCTCTTTATTTTCATGCCTTAACTGTAGGATTTTTTTTTTTTTGCAAGCCAATGTATAGTGATACACTTTCTAACAACTAATCTTCAGGGCCCTAATTCATTACAGGTTATGGGACTTAAGCACATGTTGAAATCTAAGCATGTGCTTAAGTGTTTTCCTGAAGAGGGATGGATTTAAACATCTGTTTAAGTCAGGGGTCGGCAACCTTTCAGAAGTGGTGTGCCGAGTCTTCATTTATTCACTCTGATTTAAGGTTTCACGTGCCAATAATACATTTTAACATTTTTAGAAGGTCTCTTTCTATAAGTCTATAATATATAATTAAACTATTGTATGTAAAGTAAATAAGGTTTTTAAAATGTTTAAGAATCTTCATTTAAAATTAAATTAAAATGCAGAGCCCCTTGGACCAGTGACCAGGACCCCGGCAGTGTGAGTGCCACTGAAAATCAGCTCGCGTGCTGCCTTTGGCACACGTGCCATAGGTTGCCTACCCCTGGTTTAAGTGCTTCACTGAATCGGGGCCTACATTCAAAACAGATGTTATTCTATATTGTTTTCACAACTGTAGGGCTATTTACCAGACTATAGTACTGTATGCTTATTTTGTTAAGAATCAGATTGTGTGCTGAAAGCATTTGTATGCTATTATGCAAGGAATCATAGGAATATAGGGCTGGAAGGGAACTTGAGAAGTCATCAAGTCCAGCCCCTTGCGCTGAGGCAGGACTAAGTAATTGTAGATCATCCCAGAGAAGTGTTTGTCCAACCTGTTCTTAAAGACCTTTGATGATGGGAATTCCACAACCTCTTTTGGAAGCCTATTCCAGTGTTTACCTACCCTAAGTTTTTCCTAATATCTAACCTAAATCTTCCTTGCTGCAGATTATACCCATTACTTCTTGTCCCATCTTCAGTGGGCAGAGAGAACAACTGATCCCTGTCCTCTTGATAACAATCCTCAATATACTTGGAAGACTGTTAGCAGTATATTTCCTATATTTCCTTTGCATTGGGATGGTTTGCAAGTGTGCCTTTAATATTGTCTCCTTAAGAAACTGCCCCTCTCCTGAGCTCCTTTTTCCCTTCAGTTTTCTTCCATGGGACCTTACCTACCAGTTCTGAGTCTGTTAGAGTTGGCTTTTTTGAAGTCCATTGTCCTTAGTCTGCTGCTCTCACTCCTTCCTGTTTTGAGAATCATGAAATCTAATATTTCATGATCATTTTCACCCAAAATTGCCTTCCACCTTCAGATTTGCTACCAGTTCTGACCTGTCCCCCTGGTTACTTCCTCCACTTTCTAAATCAAGTGTGATCAGAAATTGAAAATTTGAGAGTAATCCCAGAAAATTCATAGGTGAGGTCTTATTTATTCACAGCCTCTCTAGAAGAGATTGGATGTAGTTGGTTACATTCTGTTAATAGTAACTCACATGTAGAAATGACATCACGATTCTTTTCCTCTGGAATTCTCTCCAGTAAGGCAAGTAGGCACCATATGTCTTGTGTGACTTCGTCAGCATTTCATACAATGTCATGGTGCCTTTATAGCCCAAAGGATAAACTAAGGGTTAATGTGAATTAATTCTAAACTGTATATCTTTGCTGAGCTAGTCAATTAAATCAGTTTATAAATGGAAACAGTGACGGGAAAATTTTGGAATGAGTAGCTGTATTTGAATTGTTCTGTTCCACCACTATCTGGACAGATTATGATACTGAAATTGCTGTAAGTAGAAAAATTTTGCAGGATAATGATTAGTAGAGCAGTGATTCCTGCCACTACAGTGCTTTATTCCATTAGCCACCTTCAGATTTCAAGCATGTTGCTGTCAATAAAATGTTTGTCACATGAAAAATGGAAACCAACCTTCACTCTCTTTCCAGCATCTTTTAAAATCCAGATAAGAGGGCTCAATATCACAGGCTAGACAAGTCTCCCCTGCATTACCGACACTGATGTAAAATTAATTTCATGGTGATTGAGCAATGAACATGCAGCAACTTCTAAAAACTAGAAGCAATTGCACTTGCTCTTCACAACAAGTTATTACTAATGGCTAATGCACAGTATACTTCCATGGTTTTAATTTTATAATGTCCTTGGGAGAAGAGCTAAAAATTATTTACAGACAGATGTAAAAGGGCATCATTTACTTATCTTTGCCTCCTCCTATCTTAAGTTTTCAAAAACACTCCACAAAACAAAGTGAATGTACCATTTCTATGTTGGGATCACTTCACTCACTATTGAAATCAAGCCATCTTGGTGAAACTTGGTATCTATTACCCACACAGCAACACTATAAACAATGTTAATACAAGAAAAGGAAAAGATGACTACAGCCAATTGTCACTGCAGGGGTAGGTGCAATTCAACCCCACAAATTAGAATGTGACCAGAACACTAAGGTTAACACCCCTATTCTCCTGAAAAGTGCCCTGTGCTCTGTAATTAGTTCAATTAAATAATTCACTGTCAGACTGGGAGGGTGTATCTAGTGGGGTCCTGCAGGGATCAGGCCTGGGCCCAGTATTATTCAATAGTTTCATTAATCACTTGGATAATATAATGCAGGGTATGTTTATAAAACCTGTGGATTACACCAAACTGGGAGGGGTTACAAGCACTTTGGAGAACAGGATTAGAATTTTATAAACGACCTTGACAAATTGGAGAATTGCTCTGAAATCAAAAAATGAAATTCAATAAAAATGACAAGTGCAAAGTACTTCACTTAAGAAGGAACAATCAAATGGCCAAGTACAAAATGGGGAAGCACTGGCTAGGTGGTAGTCCTGCCGACAAGGATCTGGAAGTTGTAGTGGATCACAAAATTAATATGAGTCAAAAATGTGAAGCAGTTGTGAAAAAGGCTAATATTCTGGAGGGTATTAACAGGAGCGTCATATGTAAGTTTTGAGAAAAGAAGACTGAGGAGGGACCTGATAATAATCTTAAAATATGTTTAGGCCTGTTATAAAGAGGACGATGATCAACTGTTCTCCATGTCGCCGGAAGAGCAGAATTGTCCACTGAAGGTAGGACAAGAAGTAATGGGTTTAATCTGCAACAAAGGAGATTTAGGTTAGATATTAGGAAAAACTTACTAACTATAAGGGTAGTTTAAGTTCTGGAACAGGCTTCCAAGGGAGGTTGTGGAATTCTTATCATTGGAGGTTTTTAAGAAGAGGTTAGATTAGACAAACAACTATCAGGGATGGTCTAGGTTTACTTGGTCCTGCCTCAGTGCAGGGGGCTGAACTAGACAAGCACTCAAGGCCCCTTCCAGCCCTGCATTTCTATGACTCTAATTATTCAGGATCTATTCGATTGTTTTATAGATTATGTAGACTGTAGAACAGATTCTGCTCTTAGTTACACAGGTGCAAATTGTTGGAATGATTCTGGATTTACACCCATGAAACAAAGAGCAAAAACTGGCTCTGCACCTCTAGCAATACAATGCTCCTTAGAAGAATGCTGGAGCATTGGTTAAATATTGATTAAGGGGAAGAATGCATCACCTACTGAAACATCTATGTAAGTGCTTTCTACAGTGCATAGGTATTTCTTGGAGATCACCTATTCCAGTGACAACTCTAGCCTTTCTTACACTGAGATCTTACAGGCAAAAGGGCTGAAGATATATGCTTTTCAGAATATGTAGCAATTGCTGGTAGTAGCTCATTTCAGTTCTATACTCTACCAGCCAGTTTGAAAATTCCCAAATGGCAGAATACAGCCGCCAGCTCAATTTTCTGTTCGTCAAGGATCCCCCTGTTTGCCTGGATCTTTTAAAAATACTTCACTTCTCATTTCTTTCCCGACAAGCTAAGTTTAAAGAGTAGAGCAGTCCAGGAAATGGAAATCCCTTCCACCAAACTAATTTATGTGAAGGGATTTCTATAAAAATTCAGTTTCAGGGATTTTTTGGCTTGCTGGCTGCCCAAGCTCCAGCTGCTCAGCTTCCTGGAATGCTGGGAGCTCAGTTGACAACCAGGTGGATTGTTGGGTAGCATGGCAAGTCAGTGACCTGACTTCCCAGGCAACTTGCTAGCAGCCCATGGAGCAGGGGAGCTGGCTAGCCAGGGAAGTAGGCCAGCTAGAGACTGATCTAGGACAGGTGATCAGGGCAGTTGCCCTGGGAACCAGCTTTCAGGGTTTGCCATACCACTCAGTCATTCCATTTTTGGTTCAACTGCACCAGAGGGTACTAAAATCGACTTCTGCTCTGACTGGCAAAATGCCTAGAGCTGATCCTAACAGGCCATCCAGTGAGCCCTGCAGCCTGCTAGGAGAGTAACTCATGAGCCCTGGAGCCAATAAGCTCTGGCTGCCAGCTGACCAGACAGCCTGTGTATCTGGCTTCCATCACAGCTTTCAGTGGAATCATGACGTTCCTAAAGAACATTACAATTCCACTGAATCAGAATTTTCTCACACAAGTCTTCCACTGGAAAATTTTTGACCAGCATTATAGTGTTTTGTTCTGGATTACATGAGAAGTAAAGAACACTTCAGATTCATGCACTTATCATAAAAATCAGATTAAATATATTCTTTAGAATTTAGAAAGCTCTTTAGTTTTCCTTCATGAGCCTCAGACTTACTGTAGTTTCCTCTTCTTCAGACCATCAGAGTTTTCATGGAAGCTTTTACATTGGATGAGCATTTGGTGTAACTGCAAATAAACTCACTTCCTTTCAGCACATCCCAAGGGGGAAAATCCAGATTGGTTTGCTCAAATTTATGATTTAAGACAGAAATAATTGTTGTCTGCCAAAGCTTATTTATAGACCTTCTTCCCAGCTGCTAGGTTTTTAGCATTATGGAAGTTAAATCATTTAGTAAAAAAATATTTATGTGGGTGCATCAGTCCCTTTAAACATATCACAATGGGCTTGATCCTGTCTAACAGATACTTTCAACAGTCTGCACAAGTACAAGGTAGACACTGATGAACAAGACAGGGAGAATGGAGGAATATGGCTTTGCATTAAGGAGAGTGTTGCTGTTGGCTGCCAAGATATTCTTGACTAGTAGCTCAGTGCCATATCAAGGGTGTTCCAGACCCTGGTTGAAGACTCAAATCTGGGCCCCTCCCCCGCAGCCTCTCAAAAGACCTGCAGTCACCACTAAGTACTTTTAAAAGGAACCTTTCTAGCCTTCTCTGAAACAATCTCATTAATTAGCTCACCCAAGTCTATTTCAGCTTGCTTCCAAGTTCTCTATAGAAATAGCTGCCAGATAACTTAACCTTTCTTGCCCCAGGGATGTTCTTAGATAGGCCTTGATTAATTTTAGCTTGCTGAAACTCCTTTCATTAGCAGCCATGCTTACAGGAAGAAAGCACAAAATATGAAGTGCTGTTTCTGTATTAAGGAAACATCAAAAGCCCTTCAGTGAATGTAGCTCAGGAGATCAATTGGTGCCTTTGTTTTCAAGTCATCCTTAAAGATTCACTAGCAAACACTGGAAAAGAATTCAATCTCCTTCTCAAAACTCTCAGTTTAAATCCTCAGGGTAGCTGCTTGTTAAGTTTTGAGCATGTCTCTTTAGGCCTTTGCAACTGAGACTTTGCAGTTTCTCACCCATCAAAAAAGCAAACCTTTCTCTGAGTCTAGTGTACTTACTCATCCCATTGTCCAGTTGTGTTGATACTGAGTCCAAGATGGGGTTGAAAACTTTACATTCAAACACTTTGTGGGGACCTGATGATCGTTCGTCTATTCACCTGGCATTATTTTCCTCCTTTGAAAGTGTTTCTCATTGAACTGTGTGGATATTCCTAACATAGCCTGTGAAGCAGCAGCTTCCTAACATACAATAAGCCCAGAAGACCTTAATTTTGATTGTGTCTCAAAGGCCACCAAGTGAATCAAGAAATTTTTGGGTCTCAAGATCCCGTCTTGGCAAGTTTTGCTCACAATGTTAATTTTTGCTAAGACAGTAAACCACTTCTTGGCTGAAACAAGAAATAAAAACTCTGAAATGTTCATTTGCAAGCCATCAGCATCCAATTTAAGTTCTGGCATAATCTTATGTCAAGCCCTGGTCTTGTCTAAAATGTCAAGAACATGCTCAACCTGATTTCAGAGTGGACAGATTGCCTTTTCCCTCCCTGAACACCTTGTCAGGCTTTGGCATTTTAATGTAATGCTAATATGCTTTTTCAACACATCCCAATGACTAGTAGAAGCAGAAAACAGGGTATAAAATCTTTGCACAATTCCAAAATAGAATAACTTGGGTAACAACCATTGCAGCAGCTTCTCCAACAAGATTCTGTTGGAGATGGGGTGAAAAACATGGGATGAAAAACATATACTGATATACCTGAATTCAATTTTGACTACCTTTGTATGATATCAGTGTTGTTGTAGCCATGTTGGTCCCAGGATACTAAAGAGACAAGGTGGGTGAGATAATATTTTTATTGGACCAACTTCTGTTTGGGAAAGAAACAAGTTTTTGAGCTACACAGAGCTTTTCCCACACGTGAAGAAGAGCTCTGTGTTGTTCAAAAGCTTGTCTCTTTCACCAACAGAAGTTGGTCTAATAAAAAGATATTACCTCACTCACCTTGTCTACCTTTGTATGATGCAGACATGTCAACTCTGTTGTCATAGCATTGTCCCCTGCAATCAGCCATATCTAAACCATCTTTTTTCAGATTCTCTAAAATAACCTCCATATTTCCCTCCCTCATTTTGGTGTGGATATCAATTAAATATACAAAGTTTTCCACAATCTTTGCTCCATCTTTTGAAATCTCAGCATATCTTAACACCTGAGATATTTGTTCCATTTGGGAGAGAACAGGAGTGCAATGACGCACAGAAAAGTATTCAGCCTTTCTAACATTGTCGAAAATACTCTGCCATACTTTTCTTGAGAACCTATCAATAAATTCATTTTTAATTTGGTTTGATAAGTACATCACCTTTGTGATACCAGCCTTATTTGTTCCACATGATCTTGCAATACACTATCATGCCTTGCAAGCAACTCAAGTAAATCCAAAAAATTACCATTACGAGGACTGCCTAATTTCTCATCTGAACCTCTCAAAGCTAACCAACTCTCATCTAACTACAGCAAAATATCCAAGTGATGCCAACAAATATTGCAAAATATGTCCTTCTGCACCTGATAGCAGGCTTGCGTATGCCTGTCAATTGTGCAACCCTTTTCCAACTATTCTGCAAGTTCCACCCAGCAAGTCATTGCCTCCATGTGTTCCTTCGAATGTTCGTGTTTGCTCACTAAAATTGAAAAAGTTTGTGAACCCAGTTTTACAGTTCTCAAAGGAAAATGAGGAATTTGGCTGGGAAAGCAAACAAGCAAAACAGAACAAAGAGGTGCGAGTTGAACTATAGATCAACCAAGATCTCTAGTGTAACTCCGCATTAGGAGTTTTGAGAAAGAGCTACAATTTACTACTTGCCTTACTTTGCATTCACTAGGCGAAAAAGTCTTGTTCTAAATTAACAACACAATGGTTTTCTACCGAAAACGCAGTGCACAGAACCTGTTACTTGTAGCCAAATAGCCAGATCTTCCTTGTCAACAATCGAGCAGTGTCCACATCCATAACACTTGAACTAGCAATTAATGGGCAACATTCTGTCCCAGAATCACAGGCTCCAGGACACAACAGTTCAACACCGGCTCTGTGCAGTAATCAGAGACTTCAGCACCCACAAGCCTGACAAGCACAAATCAATGGCCTCACTATCTAAGGAAAGCTCAGAAGTGTAAGTAGCATAATTTCCTGTCCAAGAATTGTTCACCAGTAACATAGTAGAACTTTGCATTTTCTAGAAACTTTGTAGACCACTCACATTTTTCTGATCTTTTGCACATTCCTTCTGCAGCTTGTGCTTTTGAGCACCATACTTGACCTTGTAGATATTCATAATGAAAATCATGGCTGACTGTAAGAATTCACCCACCAAGCTTTTCATGAATGAATTGCTGGGTTTGGAATGACTATGGTAGCAGCTGAAACTAAAGATCTAATGAATATCTCTGAAACTCTGAGAGAAATCAGGTGAATAGTCATAACTCTGTAAAATTCAGAGCTATAGGAGGTAAAATTAATGAGTGGAGCTCAGGCATGCAGATAGGGGCAAGCGATGTCAAGTGAAGGGAGCAGTTACAGAGAAGGCTAGGGCTCCATGATGGAGGAAGAGTGAGAAGTAAATGAAAATGGGGCCCTTTACGGGCCTTTGATAGGCTCGGGCCCAGTTCCACTGGAACCTTTGCATGGCCATAGAGGAGCATGCAGCTAATAGCATGTAACCTCATTTGTATGCGGAGAATCACACTTAAGCCCATGTGTACTCTTCCAGGTCCATTCTCTTCCTATAACTGGTTATTTTATACTCTGCACTCCAGGCATGCCAGGAGCTTCACATTTACCTCTACTGAGGTTAAAGGACTATGCTCTTTACTTGTGTGGATTTGTAATCTCCACTCATATGGAAGCAATAGTACTGTCTGTTGCCTTTTATGCATGGACTTGTAGGCTCATTATCTGTCTTCCCTGTTTGCTTATGGATCTTTGATTGACCATTGGTTACTTTTCTTAAACATGGTAAGTGTAATAGAACTGAAGAGTGATGCGATGATCACATCTGGAGAAGAGCTTTTTTGAAGCCTTTGAAAACCTCATTAATAACTTCCCTCTTGTTCCATCGGGAAAGTCCAACCCTTATTGGTAGACTTTAGTTTTCAATTTCCAATTCTTTTACCTAAAGGGCAAATTTAAAAAAAATGTTTTGTCCCCATCTCTGTGCAAGCAGAAATCCAGGAATTGAATGCTACATTGCACTCGCAAAAAATTTTAATGGATTCAGTACAGTCTACAGGGTTATCAGTCAAATAAGTAGCAACATGAAAAGGAAATCTGTTTTGAGGATGATCATGCAAAACAGTATACAAATACAAGTTGGTATAACTTTCAATCAATCAATATAAAGCAAGCAAAACTGAAACTGTTCTAGTCTTTTCAAGTTTAGTTGAGCTCACCTCAGAAATATTAGGTGTATGTATACAGGTTGTTTACTATTTATTCTCATAATATTGGGTCAGGTTCAGCAATAACTCAAATGACAATGTTCATTAAGTTATAGTCTAGATTTTTTTTTGTTCAATAACAGCTATAAGCAGAACAATAGTTTAACCATTTGGATATTCTGTGAGAAAAATTAAGCTCAAATATAAATGGGCTTAACTTCTATTGAAACCAGGATGAAATTGGTCCCAAGGGGGCTGGGGATGGTGCAGGCAGAAACTGAAGTAGAATAACCTGCTTTATATTGTAGTCTCCTGTTGATGTTCACTTGTTTTATGTAGGCGCAATTCAGTAAGATTTTCACAAGGGTGATACAAATAGTATAGGTGGAGATGGTAGCATTCCATATATTTAAGGTTGCCTGACACTTTCTGTTATGACACCCTGTTTTCAGTTGCTTATATCTTTGCCAAACTATTTGTGCTGAAATTTTTCATGTTGGGTGTTGCCTTAGGCTGTTTATTTTTTTAAGTTTCAGCAAAATCAGTTTAGCTGTTTCTGACATGATTGAGAAAAAATACATTTTGCAATGTTAAAAAAGTTCCTACAACTGTTTTATCAAGATCTAGTGCCTCCAGGCTTTGTAGCAAGGACTTGAAATTCAGCAGGGGTGAACCCTGGTATCAAGGATTGATTTTTTAATTATTATTATTTTTTGCCAAACTGTCCCCAAGAAAAATGACCAATTGTGACCAAGTTATAAGCCTTTCAAAAATCTCAGTTCTCACATGCACCCTAGAATCTTGATAGAATTTGGAAACTAAATTTTCTGAAGATTCTATATGCACTGAGAATGCTCCAACCCAGGACTTTCAGAGGCTCAGCAGGACATTTCTTCAATTGCTGCTCCCAACAGCCTGGGGCTAGCTATGATGCTAAGCAACAGAAATGAGAGTGCGGAAATTGTCTCTCCTGCATTCACAATACTCCCTCTGTTGGAACCTAGGCAGCAAGGAGAAGGTAACAGTATGACTTGAATACAGAGCAGATCTGGCCACAGGGCAGCAGACGGGGAGGATTGGGACAAAGGGCCTGGAAGCTGTGAGTGGGAGATTGGGACTGGCTGGTCAAGGAAACTGGGAGCTGGGGCGGGATAGGGTGACCAGATGTCCCGATTTTATAGGGACAGTCCCAATTTTTGGGTCTTTTTCTTATATAGGCTCCTATTACCCCCCACCCCCTGTCCCGATTTTTCACATTTGCTGTCTGGTCACCCTAGGGGGGTACAATATCAAGCTGGTCAGGGAACTGGTGTATGTATGACTGGTAGCAGAGAAGGGAATGAGGTGGGGGAGACTGGGATTGGCTGGGCAAGGAGCCTAGCAGAAGGACCCTAGAATTGGAATCCAGGGATTTGGACAAGGAGTCCAAAGATGGAGACTAATGGCTCGGCAGAGAGAGTAGAACTGGTATGAGGAACCTGGTGGTAGGGATGAATGGGAACAGGAGTTGTGGGAGGGCAGAAACAGGGCTGAGATAGGAACAAGCTGAATGGGTCAGGCTTAGGGGAAAACAGAAGGGTCTATGACTACTATAGCACATTCTCCTCCAGAATTTCGAATGGAGCACAAGGTTCTTCTGACTCAATATTCCTCTGCTGCCAGCTATCTATGAAACCCACTGGCAAAGTGTGTGTCTCATCCCCCTCTTGTGCTAGTCCACATAGCAGTAGTGGGTTGTCGTCCTCTATTATTTACTCCATTAGCTCAAGTGACAGACATTAGTGCTGTGGATCTAAAGATTGCGACCCTGATGATGTTCTATGTGCATGCCAATATGATTTCACATGATGGCATTTCTGTTTCTCCAGTTGCTTATTGAAAAAGTTAGGAACTAGACTGTACTGAATCCATTAACAAAACTTTGTTAAAATAATGTTAAGGTTGCATTCAAAAGATAGGAAATACCATAATTAAGGGTGTCCGTGCAACCTTAAATTGGCTCTTTTGTACATATGCATTATGAAACGATCTTTAATTACATAATAACATATTTTTCCCACAGGACACCTGCCTCATTCAGGGCACAGGTTAGACCTGCTTTGGGGAAATATCAGTGTTGTTAATGAGACATGAGGTAGCCTGTAAGACCCCTGTCTCATTTGTTGCAGACAGCTGACATTCACTATGCAATTTGTTTTTCAAACTGAAATGCACCGATGATATTTTTAGAATATGCTCTAAGAGGTTAGGGACTAGACTGCCTCTTTCCCTTGCAAAAATGAGGAGGGCCTAATTCAAAGGAAGAAGAACAAAAACCATCAAATTCCTCTTGCCAATTTCTCCCCTGATTCTATATTCATGGAAACAGTGGAGAGTTTGGGCTACAGAAGCTGCAGATCTCAGAGAATGTACAGTAGAGCAGGGTCTCATACTTAGTATGAGCCCTTCCCCTATCTCTGAAGCCTCTTGTCCGAGTCCTTTAGAGCCATACTACTAGGTCCCCTAGCTGCTGCCCTCAGAACCCTCACTTAAAAGGGAAGGGGGAGCTCCACAGAAGAGACAGTACAGCCTGAATCTGTAACACCCTTTCAGCTGATCCTTGCCTCCAAGAGGGATCTCCATGGAACCTGGGGATAGTGCCTGTAGCAGGGCGTACCCTGTATAGTTTTCAAGCCATGCTGCGGCCACCTCAGCTTCTCCTCCAGAGCTTCCCCCTAAATTCAGTTAATCCCTTCAGTTTATAATGGGTTTCAGCATCCATATAGCCCTTTCTTCAGGCTTATAGTTCTTTGCAGCTCTCCTAACCAGAGCTTGTCACCCAGCAGGCCCCTCAGCAGCTTGTCCTGGAGAGTTATCACCTGTTTTTTACTCAGTACACTTCCTTTCAAGCTGTCTCAGATTAAGCTGAGTCTGCCCTTATTTTCCCCAGCAGGCCTGATTCTCAGTAACATGCTCCCATCCTTTGACCTCTCTTGGACTTTAAGACAGGCTACACCTGGCACAGGTGCGGCTGACCCCACTCCTCATAAAGGGCTAGCACACCCTGTCACAATGCCACTGAGGTGACGCCGACTGGTTTTGTTAAAAAAATCCACCTCACTAAATAATGCTCATAAAGTGCTTTATAGATTATTATAATTGATAAAGCAATGGTGCAATCTTAGCGCAATGTAATTACGACCAGGTAGAAAAACTTTTACTATCCCAAATCATTCATTTCCGTTGTTTTGCTTTGCATCCTTAAAATGTTGGCATTTTTGGTTTCCCCTCTAACTGTTAGTTGTCAGTGGTCACTTTATACCTATTTACCTGGTAACATATTTTCACGTAAGTCAGTCCCTCCACTTCCTACATCCTTTTTTATTGCTGTTCTCTGGACTGGCCCCAGTTTCTCTGTATATTTCTTGTGATTCTAGACTGCAGAGATATGTAGGTAGTGGATATTTTTAAATAGTGCATGCCTCTATCAAGCAGCCTCAAGTTATCTGTGTGCAGTATTTAAAAAAATAGATTTAAAAAGCGTCTTTAATGAAACTTTCAAGCTGTGTGGCTCTCTGCAATCAATCAAACTACAATTTATCTTTTATAGCCTTACTCTATACATAAATAGACCACCATCCTGCAATTGGATTCACTAGCTTGGACACTTGTAGATCACACTGAAGTATTAGCACCGTAAAGAGTAAGGGCCTGATCTAGTTCTCATTGAAGTCTATGGACGTTTCATCACTGACTTCAATGGGAACAGGATTCGGTCGTTTAGCCCTGGCAAAGAACGTTAGAAAACCTCAAGAAACATTACAGTCTTTAAGCCCATTAGAGGGAAACATCACATTTTTCAGAAGGCATTCTTGATTGGTGGAAAAGATCCTTAAGCAAGACAAAGTGCATCATCCTAATTAAATGTGACATTTAACAGATTGGCCCTTTGCTTATCATTAAGGAGCAATGATCACACTGACTGATCTGAATCACAAGCCTCTTGGAATCTGTAAAAGGCGAATACTGGCAGCCCTTTTCAACTGTCTGATAAAAGAACACAGAAAATTACTCTGAATAATTGGCTTGAAAGGGTTTTGTTGGTGATTGATGATAACATCAGTAAATGTCTAACTAAATAGGTCTTTTCTGCCAGACTAAGCTGCCTATCCTACCTAGCATTCAGAAGTGTTAGACAAGTGGGTAATAAAGTTATGAGTTAATGGAGTGGAAAAGCTCTAGGAAGTTTAACTAAACTGAAGAACCTTTTCTTCAGTGTGATTTCTGATAAAAACAGGCTTGTTTGCCCTCTTAATTTATTAGTAAGCTGACTTTTTTCAGAGGAGTTGTTAACAGAGTAAACAAAGTGCTTTAGGAGAATGGTTTTGTTGCACCCAGGGCCGGCTCTAGGCACCAGCAAACCAAGCCCGTGCTTGGGGCGGCACATTTTCAGGGGCACCATTCCGGCCATCCTAGAGCCGGCCCTGGCAGCAGCAGCGCAGCGCAGGCGGGGGGCGCCCTGGGGCCGCTGCGGTTCGCGCCGGGGGAGCAGCGCCCGGACTTTGTGGCTGGGCCGGGCAGGCCCCGAGCGGGGGACACTCGGGCTGGGGGCTGCCCCACGGGGCACATGGCAGGGAGGCCAGAAGCAGCAGTGGGGGCATAGAGGGCGGGGCGCTGCCGTGTGGGGCCCACGTCCCGCTCTCTGGGGCTCCGCTCCCTCTGAGGCTGCCCTGCCCCGGCTCCTCAGCCCCCTGCCAGGGCGGTCCCCCGGCTCTGCCCTCCCGGGTCCCGGACGGTCCTGGAGGCGGGAGCCCTGGCTGGAGGGACCCTGGGCTGAGGCGCGGCCCGAGAGCCCCACTGCTTACCCCACCCTGCCAGTGCTGGACCGGCTGGAGGTGAGGGGCAGCCAAAAAATTTTTTGCTTGGGGCAGCAAAAAACCTGGAGCCGGCCCTGGTTGCACCTAAGGTTAGATATAAGTGTCAGGGTTCAGGGCAATGCACCTGTATTCCCCCATGTCCACCAAGGGTACCTGCTCTCGACTCCTGGGCCATCACCTCTCTTAGGCAGAGACCTGCATCTCTCCCTCCGGACCAGAGGATCTTAAAGGCAGCACAGTTCCCTGCCTACACTGTGATATCCCCAGCAAGCCAGACCACCTAAACAGGCCAGGACCTGCCCTTTGCTTTTGAAAGCTATGAACAGTGTAATTGCCAACAGTTACAAGTTACCACCCAGCTCTTTCTAAGCAACCACATTTATTCTTAAAGTGAAAGCATTACAGAGAAAACATATTAAAAACATTAAAAGAACCTACAAACATGCTAATCTCGGGCTCCAGGAGGTGTCAGTCCTTCCAACCTTTTGACCAGGATTGGGGCCACTTGGACAGAAGGTTCTGTCTGTGTTCTGGGTCAGAAGGAAGTTCCTGAGTCAGTTTAAACTCAGGTTATTTATCCAAAAGTCCTTTCTTTGTCTGTTGGCCTCTGGAGAATCCAGTTTGTACTAGTATATGCAAATCTCCCCAGGAGGCGGTACCTTTTGGTGGGGAGTTACAATCTGGCTAATTTGTCTTAATCACAAACCACTACTTTCAGTTCAGAGTGGAGCTGTGGTAGCCTTCCCCCATGGAGCAGAACATAATCATACATACAACATTCATTTAAAACAATGGCCCCGCATGGGGTTGCGATTCAGATCAATCAGTGTGATCATCGCTCCTTAGATGATAAGCAAAGGGCCAATCTGTGAGATAGACCAATCTGTCAAATGTCACGTTTAATTAGGGTGATGCACTCTGTCTTGCTTAAGGATTGTTTAGTATAAACAAATCCTAGCCCACAATAACACAGAATGGTCTTTCAAGGATATTGCAGGAAATTGACATACCTGTCAGAATGAGACCATCTGTATTTTATGTTTAGAACCATATCTCCTATAAATTCCAGAATGTTTAAATTACCATTCTTTTCTGAAAGTAATTCTATTAAAATACATATTTTGTGTTAAAAATGGCATCTTCTTATTCCAGACTTATGCCCTTTGCATGTACATGGTCATATCTGCTTACTTAGTGAAATACCACCTACTCTGCCCTTCTCAATTATAATAATTTGTGCTGTTTGTTTAAACATTCAGCTGGGATCAGACTGGTCTGTTTGGTCAGTTTCACTTTTCATTTGTAGCCAACAAGTTGACAATGTACTATTTGTTATCACCTTTGAACTTTTTATTGTTTTCATGTCTGTCTCCTAAGGTTTCAATTTGGAAAAAATGCCAAGTCTCA
Organism: Platysternon megacephalum; assembly: GCA_003942145.1. Lineage (NCBI taxonomy): Eukaryota > Metazoa > Chordata > Testudines > Platysternidae > Platysternon > Platysternon megacephalum. Next base: position 5,570,252 of record QXTE01000075.1, read on the forward strand.
GTTCTATTGACTTCATTTATTCAGTTGTATTGAGGAATGTTTTTAAAAGCTTTGCAAGTTTAGGATTAAGCTCCACTAGCTAAATATATTGCTTGTTATCTGTGTGTTTTTATAATCATGTTAGATTCAGACTGCAATTGCTACAAAGTATGCATTGTAGAAGTCCTCTGTGGAACCTCCAATTGAAGCTCTCAGCTGTAGAGGTTTAATTAACTGTTTGAAATTCACCAAAATATTTAACTGGGGTTAGCCTAGCAAAGTCTGATAGATGCTGTAGCAAGGAAAGTATTTTTGGACATTCTGTGCTCTGCACTGTTTTCATAAATAAGGATGTTGCTGTGAAGAGTCTGTGTGAGTTTCAGAGCTATTAACCAGGCCCTTACCTGCTAGCCCTTGGGCAACTGCAGTGAGCCATATTCTCTGTTCAGTTTTATTGAAGTGTGTTTGTGCATTTGTCAGAAATAATGTTTTTGGATTGTAATGACAGATTGTAGCATGCTTGTCAGTTCCCTACTGGTTTAACTTTCACAGCGGTCATTAAGGTTTATGTTGCACCTACCATACAGTTGGGTTTGGTAAAGCAAGAAGAACGTTGGACTGGAAAGTCCTGAGGAGACAAACAGTAGTTTTTAGTTTGCTGGTGTATAGTGGTTTAGAGCAGGGGTATTCTATTGTACTCTATTCTATCCTGAAAACATTCTTATCACCATAGTATCTGACTGTCTGGAAATGAGTGGGCATGTTAGTCAGAAGACCTGGGATCTGTTTCTTTATTGTATTGAGCATGTGAAGTAGAACAAACAGGTCAACAGGTGCACACTTCAGAGAGAGAGAGAGAGCGAGAGAGAGAGAGAGAGACTGTATGTATTATAGCTTCAGAATTATGGAGGTTGGTATGTTCACACTATGAGGGTGTTTATATTCATCCAACCTCCTGCAATGTTCTGGTCAGTTGTCATTGCAGCTGAAACAGGCAAAGAGTTTCCCTCCCTCTGAGGTGAAAAGGACCAATGAAACCTTGCAAAATAGCCAGGCTGGTATCCTGCAGGTTGGTGACAAATGTAAAATTGGTGTATGGAATGGCTGAACACTGTCTAGAACAGGGGTCTCAAACACGCGGCCCGCAGGGCTATTGCATGCGGCCCGCGAGCTCCTCCGAGCCCCCCCGCCCTCCCCCAATGTTTACCTAGAGCGGCTCCGGCCGACCAGCACCGGGGGCAGGGCAGGCTCCCTGCCTGCCTGCCTGCCTGCCCTGCCCCCACACCGGGAAGCAGCTGGAACCTGGGGAAGGAGGGGCGCAGGGGTGTGTGTGGCTGTTGCTTCAGGCACCGCCCCCAGCAGCTCCCATTGGCCACAGTTCCCAGGCCTGAAGCAACAGCCACACACACCCCTGCGC
>QXTE01000075.1:5581714-5627271 GCA_003942145.1 Platysternon megacephalum
CCAAAGCCCTGAGGTAAGTGGGGAAATGGGATACCGGGAGGAAGCACGAGCAGGAGAGTGCAAGAGGGGAGGACTCCTGTCTCAGACTGAGAAAGCGGGACAATCAGCGAGTTATCTTAAGTGCCTATACACAAATGCAAGAAGCCTGGGAAACAAGCAGGGAGAACTGGAAGTCCTGGCACAGTCAAGGAACTATGATGTCATTGGAATAACAGAGACTTGGTGGGATAACTCACATGACTGGAGTACTGTCATGGATGGATATAAACTGTTCAGGAAGGACAGGCAGGGCAGAAAAGGTGGGGGAGTTGCATTGTATGTAAGAGAGGAGTATGACTGCTCAGAGCTCCGGTATGAAACTGCAGAAAAACCTGAGAGTCTCTGGATTAAGTTTAGAAGTGTGAACAACAAGGGTGATGTCGTGGTGGGAGTCTGCTATAGACCACCAGACCAGGGGGATGAGGTGGACGAGGCTTTCTTCCGGCAACTAGCACAAGTTACTAGATCGCAGGCCCTGGTTCTCATGGGAGACTTTAATCACTCTGATATCTGCTGGGAGAGCAATACAGCGGTGCACAGACAATCCAGGAAGTTTTTGGAAATTGTAGGGGACAATTTCCTGGTGCAAGTGCTGGAGGAACCAACTAGGGGCAGAGCTCTTCTAGACCTGCTGCTCACAAACCGGGGAGAATTAGTAGGGGAAGCAAAAGTGGATGGGAACCTGGGAGGCAGTGACCATGAGATGGTAGAGTTCAGGATCCTGACCCAAGGAAGAAAGGAGAGCAGCAGAATATGGACCCTGGACTTCAGAAAAGCAGACTTTGACTCCCTCAGGGAACTGATGGGCAGGATCCCCTGGGAGAACAACATGAGGGGGAAAGGAGTCCAGGAGAGCTGGCTGTATTTTAAAGAATCCTCATACTTACATAAATCAAAACTGAGTGAACAGATTAACTTTACACTTTCCACAGAAAAAATCACCTAGGAATGGATGAGACTAATCATGGAATGTTTCAGCACAAAATAATTTCTTTTCATTTATTTATATTTTAATTTCATAGAAAAAAAATCATGACTGTGACAAAACAATAGTACGTGGCACAACATGACATAGCCATGACAATGGCACTATTCAAGCTGAAAAATTAAAGGTTCCATATAAATGATCATAGTCAATTTTTTAAAATTGCGGGGTTCCAAAGAGGATGGAGCTTGGCTGTTCTTAGTGGTGGCAGATGACAGAACAAGGAGCAATGGTCTCAAGTTTCAGTGGGGGAGGTCTAGGTTGGATATTAGGAAAAACTATTTCACTAGAAGGGTGGTGAAGCACTGGAATGGGTTACCTAGAGAGGTGGTGGAATCTCCATCCTTAGAGGTTTTTAAGGCCCAGCTTGACAAAGCCCTGGCTGGGATGATTTAGTTGGGGTTGGTCTTGCTTTGAGCAGGGGGTTGGACTAAATGACCTCCTGAGGTCTCTTCCAACCCTAATCTTCTATGATTCTATGATCCCTGACCATCTTGGCTAATAGCCATTATGAACCAATCCTCCATGAACTTATCTAATTCTGAATCACTGGAGTCAGCCTGCTGTAAAACCAGTGAGAATCACAGACATAAAGCTCAGAGGTCCAGTTCATTTCTACTAAATATACATAGATTATAAGCTATTTGGGGTAGAGACTGCCATTTACTAGGTTGTCACAATACTTAGCAAAATGGAACTCCAATCTCGTTGAGGTCTCTAGGCACTACCACAGCATAAATAATAAATCATTGGAATTTAGATATATATCTCCTGAGTTTGTGAAGATGGGATAGGAATTTGACAGAATCAGGATTTCTCACAATACTGCCAATATTCTCTGTTTCTTTTGATCCCAATTTACCGCAAGAACAGCCACTCTCAGGATAATTTGATGCTTCTCCTTCAGTCCTGTCCAAATACAGGAATTGCCAAAGTATATGATAAAGAAAAATGGGGGAGGGGAGGGAAATGCAGATGTTGTTGCCTTTCATAAAAAAGTTGAGTTCAAGTTTAGTACCAAAATTTGGGTCACCTTTATTTTATCTAAACCTGTTTATCCCTCTCTACTTTCAACCTTATGCACTGCTCTATCTTGGATGCACCATGGCTAATCCATCTGTTTCCAACTGAAAGAGAAATGTAGACTTGCCAAGTGGGGGGTAGGTGACTCCCTACCTCTTTGATCCTGCCTGCCATATTGCATCGTGGCTGTTTATCACTAGAACAAGTCCACATGACTACATACGTGAAATGTGATGGCAAGAAAGTCTATCAGAACAGTCCATGTTCCCAATAGGAGCCATTTACTTAACAACAGTGTCAGGATAGCACATGTAGTTAGGGTGACCAGATGTTCCGATTTTATAGGGACAGTCCTGATATTCAGGGCTTTTGCTTATATAGGTGCCTATTACTCCCCACCCCCTGTCCCGATTTCCCACACTTGCTATCTGGTCACCCTGCATGTAGTGAAGGAAAGTAAGGATAGATAGTATTCTTATGAGGCCAAACCTTGACATCTTTATTCAGTTTTTATTAATTAAGTAGACAAAATGTCATTGTATGTTTTGACTAATTAAGGTCTTTAGAATTTGGGCCTGAGTGAGAGGAGAACCTTATAACAGCTGAATATGCATCCAAAAGTTTTGAATCTGTATCTGAACTTGGCTTACCCTTTAAGGTTTAGAAAACTCAAAAGGACAGGCTCTCTCCTGGGATTTCCAGCACTACCTGATTTTGATGAACCCAATACCACCACTATAACCACTCACATATTATTTATATATTTCTGGTTCTACACCCAGCTGAAAAAAGTGCAGAGGTAAATAGATATTTAAACACATGCAAACAAATATTTGACTTAACTATCTCTGGATCTCAGAAAGAATCAGATTTGTTCAGTTTTGAGTCTGGCATGAAGACCTGAGATTAGTTCTTATTTTAACCTAATCAGACATTTTTAAAAAAATATTGTTTCACTTTGCTCATGCACAATTAAATTAATGATAAGCAGAACACTTAAAAGGTACGAGGGGCCAGATCTTTGGCCTCTGATCTAGCCATTTTGTGCTCTTCAGGCGGCACAAAGCAGCCAGAAATCTCCCCTGAAGGAGCTTTATGCCAGATTCCTCCTGGCATAAAGATATCCACCCCCAGTATTGTAAAGCCAGATGTTTGTTGCCCACTTTCCCTATTCCATGTAGATGTGTTGGCACTGAGAGAAGCAGGTAGGTCTGTTGGAAATGTGAGGCAGTGGAGAGCAGAGTGCTCTAACTGACTTTTGACTGGTGGACCACTCCCAGTACAGCCCTCATAACTTTGAGCAGCCCTGAGGTATTTTGTAGCAATTTGAATGAAAAACACTTCTATGTTTTGCACAGCATTACTGAAAATCCTTTGTTTATATGGTTCATACATATGTGTACTGTATAGAATTAACATGACAAAACACATGCAGACATGGGGAATGGATAAAAGCCAAATACAACTTTGCCAATTAACAGACAACTCCAAATTATTGTTTCAGTGAGATGAGTGGCAGGATTTGTGTCATTCTCTATTGTTTACCACAGATGATGGTTATTTACTCAGAAGCAGGTACTAAAAACCACAGCTGCTGAAAAAAAAAAAGGAATCTTTGAATATCAGAGCTGCTTTGAGTTATGCCAAACAAAGTACATTGAGGTGAATGGCCGGAGTTTACCCATGGCTCACCACTACCTTTAGATATTTTACAGAGAACAATGCCAAAGGAAAACAAGTCACTAAGACTTATCAGATTATTGTTGATCAGAAAAAGAAAATGACCTTTGCATGAGGAAACCATCCCAATACACTGCATTATAACACAGTACACAGAAAATAACATATTGGGTATTTTTATCTTTAAGGGGACTTAGATTTCTGAAAAGGATAGATTTATGGGGTACATCTTTTTACTTCAATTTCAGGGGCTTTATGGTGGCTGTAACATGCAAAACAGTGGGTACATCTACACTAGAGATGAAAGGTGGTACATTCCAGCTTGAGGAGACATACCCGTGCTAGATCAGTCAGAGCTAGTAGCTAAAATTAGAAATGTAGCCATGGTAGTACAAGTAACAGAAAGGGATTGTCACAGAAGGGGATTGTCCAAAGTACAATCCTGTTTGAGATTCTCGGTATGTACTTGGGGTGACCAGCCCTTCCCTCTGCTCACATCACTCTCTATACTAATATTTTGAGCATGCTAGTACCATCATAGCTAGCGTGGGTATGTCACCTGAAGCTGGAATTTACACTTTCCAGCTCTAGTGTAGACACATCCAATCAAAAGTGACTGCCGGATAAATTGAAAGAATCTCAGAGCAATAATCTAACTGGAAAGAACCAGCATGGGTTTAAGAGTGAAAATTTGCTGTAGGTTACTCAGGAACTTATTAGATATAATTATTGTAGGTGTCTTTTACATTAAAGGATGATGGTTTTGTTGCAATTCTCCACCTCAGTCTCCCTAAGTGTTTGAAGTTTTGGAGGAAGTTCACTTTTTTAGGTAGAACACCACATGTTCGTAAAGTTCTTCTATTGCAGTCCACAAGATTCCTTTGTAATCTGTGTGATACATTCTTTGGGGCAGGGACTGTATTTTGTTCAGTGTGTTTGCAGCACCTAGCACAATGGGGTCTTGGTCCATGATTAGGCCTTCTAGGTGCAACCGCAATACAAATAAATAAAAATATGTTAAGTAGCCGTATAAGGCAATATAAGGCACCTCAAGCATCATATTCAAGCAAATAACACAAGTATGCTGTGATTTTCCTATGCTGCTGGAGAGGGCTCTTTCCCTCCAGAATCAAAGATTTTACAAATAGAAGACTGATACTGTTCTTTTGTCTTGAAACAAATCTGCTTGACCACTTTCTACAGCTATTGTTTCTTTTAAAAGAAGCTACTGATTGAGAAAGATTGATGAAAGCAGTATGGAAAGAGAAGGGCAATATTCTTTATAGTGAGCAAAAACTACATATTTTCCTGATGTGACTAAAACCACACAAGCGCATACAGAGAAATTACTTTCTCTGAGTGGTGAGTCTGTCTCTCTGGGTTTCAGTATACAGTATTATTTCCAACAAAATGTGACTTTAAAGATAAGAAGTGGGTTTTGTTTTACTACAGTAATGTGATTTTTTTAAATTCCCACATTTATAGTAAAGAATCTGAAAAGAAGTGTTAACTTATCAGATTCTGTATTGCCAAATTTTTGAGTTTTTGGCTTTATCTGTTTTTTTTCTGCACCAAATAAAATGATTCAATTATGCCTTTTGACAGCATTATTGAAGATTTCATGGGGAAAAAACCCATAAGCAATATTAAAAATTATTTTTTTTCTGGAAATGATTATTCCTTAGAATGTGTTAGAGAGTTTTCCCCCCCCTGTGTTGGGACAACCCTCCTTCAGGTAGTTGTAGGGTGCTATCAAATCCCCCTCATTCTTCTCTTCTGAAGACTAAATAAGCCCAGTTCCTACAGCCTCCCCTCATAAGTCATCGTGCCCCAGCACCCTAATCATTTTCATTGCCCTCTGTTGGACTCTCTTCAATTTGTCCACATCCTTTCTGTAGTGGGGGGCCCAAAACTGGACGCAATACTCCAGATGTGCCTCACCAGTTCCGAATAGAGGGGAATAATCACTTCCCTCGATCTGCTGGCAATGCTCCTACTAATGCAGCCCAATATGCCGTTAGCCTGGTTGGCAACAGGGGCACACAGTTGACTCATATCCAGCTTCTTGTCCACTGTAATCCCCAGGTACTTTTCTGCAGAACTGCTTCTTAGCCAGTCGGTCCCCAGCCTGTAGCAGTGCATGGGATTCTTCCGTCCTAAGTGCAGGACTCTGCACTTGTCCTTGTTGAACCTCATTAGATTTCTTTTGGTCCAATCCTCCAATTTGTCTAGGTCACTCTGAATCCTATCCCTACCCTCCAGTGTATCTATCTCTCCCCCACAGCTTAGTGTCATCCGCGAATTTGCTGAGGGTGCAATCCATCCAATCATCCAGATCATTAATGAAGATGTTGGACAAAACCGGCCTCAGGACCAACCCTTGGGGCACTCTGCCTGATACCAGCTGCCAACTAGACACCGAGCCGTTGATCACTACCCGTTGAGCCCGACAATCTAGCCAGCTTTCTATCCACCTTCTAGTCCATTTATCCAATCCATACTTCTTTAACTTGCTGGCAAGAATACTGTGGGAGATCATATCAAAAGCTTTGCTAAAGTCAAGGTATATCATGTCCACCGCTTTCCCCATATCCACAGAACCAGTTATCTCATCATAGAAGGCAATCAGGTTGGTCAGGCATGACTTGCCCTTGGTGAATCCATGTTACCCGTTCCTGATCACCTTCCTCTCCTCCAAGTGCTTCAAAATGGATTCCTTGAGGAACTGCTCCATGATTTTTCTGGGGACTGAGGTGAGGCTGACCGGTCTGTAGTTCCCCAGATTCACCTTTTTCCCTTTTTTAAAGATGGGCACTACATTTGCCTTTTTCCAATCATCTGGGACCTCCCCCGATCACCACAAGTTTTCAGAGATAATGGCCAATGGATCTGCAATCACATCAGCCAACTCCTTCAGCATCCTTGGATCCATTGCATCCGGCCCCATCGACTTGTGCATGTCCAGCTTTTCTAAGTAGTCCTTAACCTGTTCTTTCACCACTGAGGGCTGCTCATCACCTCCCCATAGACCTTGTCTGTGAAGACCAAGGCAAAAAAAGCATGGGGATGCAACCCCATGCTCTGGATGACCCCAAACCTCTGACTGCAAGAAACTGGGACTGGACAACAGAGGATGGATCACTCAATAAATTGCCCTGTTCTGTTCACTCCCTCTGGCACCAGCCACTGCTGGAAGACAGGCTACTGGGCTAAATGGGCACAGTTCTTATATGGCATCACTCTTGATTTACAACAGTGTGAAGTCAGAATGAGGGCCTTTGAGTTTTACCTCTAATTCTCTGACCACTACCTGCAAGAGTTAGATTTCCTGTTTGGTAGTAAATCACACAGCATTTTGGCAAAAATCATCCACACATGTTTAAAAGACAGCAAGATGACCACTGGTGTGAAAAATAATAATAATTGTAGCAATCATTCCTAACAAGCTCCATGTAAATTCCCCTGGTGCTGAGACTGTTACATTTGGCAACATTCTTTATGGCTGGATGACAGATTAAACTGGGACTAGACAGACACAACTAGCACCACCTGCTACTAGCTCTTTAATTCTTGTTTCCTTGACAGCAGTCCTTGGTATTTTAACAAAAGACCAATCTTGCTCCCATCAAAGTCAGTGAGACTTTTCCCCCTTGATTTCAGCTGAACTAACACGGGACCCCAGAGGAGAAAACGGAAAAGAGGCTCTGTAATACCATTTGACAACATCATTTTTCAAAGACTAGAAACCAGTGGCACATGCTATGGCCATGTACAATGCACACTGAGAAATGGTGAGTGTTTATTATGTATGCGTCAACATGGATCCTGTTTTTTCCCACAGCTCTTTACTGTGCATTTAAAGATAGCAAATAGCTTTGGATTTGTCATTTGTAATGAGCTGTTAAAAGGTTCCACATATCCAGAGATAATGAAGCTCTCTGGAGCTTTTACCTTCACTGTAGGAAAGCAGTCCTGTAAATAAACTAGAACCACAGTTACCATTTGTTTCACTGCCTCTCTGTTTGCATGAATAAAGGCTTTTTGTTTTATTTTTTTAAATTATTTCCTTTTTTGGAACGAGGTCCATAGTTGGCACTGGCATCCCCTTGGCAAGGTGGAGTAGGGAAATCAAGTGTTCACTGCTATCAACCATAAAGTACCTGTTCTTTTGGATAAGCAGAGGACCTCACCATCAGTCCTGGTACTGTCAAAAGTAGTAGTACAAATGTAAACATTTTAACAGTTACTCAAATGTGTTTAAAAATGATAGTTCATCAATAGTGATCTCATTCTTTATCTTTCAACTCTTAAATTTTCAATAAATAAATCGAGAAACATATATTTATTTAATTTCTTTAGATTTACAAAATCATAAAACTTGCCTATATAAAAGTTCTGGGTGCCATTAGAATTAGACTTACAATTGTCAGTGATGACTGCCCAGTAGCAAAAAAATAATGGTATACAGATAGTGAATTAAAGAGATTAAAGCAGCAACACAGCTCCTTAATACCGTGCCTGCCCTCTCCAAGAAAAATACCCTAACCCTAATCCTTCTCCAAAACCCTGGATGTCAGTTGCAGTTTAATGGCTTCCATTACAACTTTGTACTCCATGCTGAGGAACAAAACATATAAAGTGCTATTTAATGCTAAGTACTCTAAAAAATCAGGTTGTCAGTATTTCTATTTGGGTACCTAAAAGCAGAAGCTACTTTTGACTTTTATCTCTCTGTGCCTCTGCTCCACACCTGTAAAATGGGGATAATGATACTCCCTCATCTCCCAGGGGTGTTGTGAAAATAAATTCATCAGTGTTTGTGAAGTACTTGATATTATAGGGATGCATGCCATAGGAAAAACCAACAAGGAAACTGCTAATTCTGTCTTCAGAGAAAGGTTTGGAGTAATTGGCAATAAATAAGGCCTAAGGACATATATTGAATAATGTGGAGAAAATAAGATATTGCAGAGCTGCTCTTTCGATGAGCATCATCCATTTTGTGCACTGAATGAGGCGGGTTCCTATGGACAAAATGGTATATGATCATGTAATTAATGACTGTATCATACTGCATATGCTGAAGAGGGCCAAACCAAGGTTGCACAGAAACCTTCTGGCATTTTCTAATGTTTGAGTGCTTGACTTTGCAACTTTAACATTCTTTTAACATTTTGTGTGTGTATCGTCTGCTGATTCCTTAGGAAACTAAGAGCACGTGTTGCTATGGTTTTATATAAAATAATGGCTTTCATCCAGTTGTTCAGATCTTGAATCAATCTGGCAATGCATTATTTTTGCCTGTCATTACCAACCTCCCATCCACTCTGCTATTCCTTCCCTCCACTCATTTGCTTAGCTTTTGCATATGTCAGTATTTTGTAATCTTTCTGTCAGTTATTTGTGGACAGTAAATGTTTGGAACTCTTTTTATGTCAGTTTACATTGTCACTTTTATTCAGAGAAATAAATCTATTTATGATTTAAGGGGACAGTTTCAGTTTTTCAGTTTCCAAAACATGCTCATAGTAATTTAAAAAACAACAACCCCAAAATGGCAGTCTGAAGTGACCCAAATGGAAGTTCTCTCTGAAACTTAGTGTCTTCAATTTAAATCTAAACATAGGTATACTTAATCCTCTTAATCCTGCCTCAGTGTGGGGGGATGGACTAGCCCTTTTATGAGAAAAATCCAGCTCTATTGGGATTGTGGGTGAAGCTTTGAATTGTGGGCAGGATATTTTTTAACCAAATATCATCATAGAATTGTAGGACTGGAAAGGACCTCAAGAGGTCTTCTAGTCCCATCCCGTGCACTCAAGGCTGGACGAAGTGTTACCTTGACCATCCCCTGACAGGTGTTTGTCTAACCTGCTCTTAAAAGTCTCCGATGACAGAGATTCCACAACCTCCCCAGGCAATTTATTCCAGAGTTTAACCACCCTCACAGTTAGGAAGTTTTTCCTAATGTCCAACCTAAACTTCCCTTGCTTCCATTTAAATATGATACCTCAAATTATAGTATGGAATAGCAGAAAATACAGGGTGGCACTCTGCCTGAAAGCAGCACCCTAGAACACCCATATTCACCACTGCCATATAAGTATGATATATTTTGTATAAAATATGGCTTGTGAGGTATCATTTTAAAAGTCTTGATCTGCTAAACATTAATATCCTGTTGGATTGCATGTGCTATCATTGTCTGGGAAGTTATGAAGTTTTGCTATGTGTGCGTTACGTAAATATGTTGTGAGGTTGGGAACACCTACAACCAGCCTTTCAGGTACAACAATGGAGAAGCCAGACAGTGTTGATGGCCCATTAAGCGGAATCCACACTACCAAGGACTACCACAGGATTTGTATGCAATGAAGACTTCTCAGAGGGAACACGTAGATGACACTGCTTGACTCATGTCATAGGAAAAGATCTTTCCAGCAAGCTGTAAGAACCTATAAAAGAGGGGAAGTGACATCATCACTTGGCCTCACTCCCCCCACAACTCAACACCTAGAAGCACATCTGGAGGACAAAAATTCAGAATGGGAGGGGAAGGGGGGGGTCCCATGCTGTAAAGCAGAATCCCAGCTTGTGTATTAAGGAACTATACCATTCTAATCCTGTCTAGTTTATAGAACTCAGATTGCAATTTTACTTTCATTTCTTAGGTAACCAAATTTAATCTGAATGCTTATTATTTATAATTACTTAACATCTATCCTTCTGTAGTTAATAATTCTGTTTTATATTTTACCTTAAACTGTGTGTTTTGGTTGAAGTGCTTGGGAAATCTACTCAAGTTGCAAGGGCTGGTGTACGTCCACTTTCCTTTGTAGAAGTGGGGGGCTGGGTAATGAACTTACACTGCTCAGGATTCTGACCAGGGCAAGATGGTACAGCTCTGGGGTGCAAGGCTGGGGAGCTGTGGGGAATTGGCTGGAGCCTCTCTATTGTTGGTTCATGAGTTGCTGGCGAAAGCATTCATGTAATTCAGTTGGGTGTGTCCCTGCCTGTGGATGTCTGTACAAGCAGGGCCGGTGCAACCAATTAGGCGACCTAGGCGGTCGCCTAGGGCACAGCTATTTTGGGGGCACCGGCGCCGCGGCCGCCCGTTCAAATTTGGGGGCGGGACCTTCCGCCGCCGCTGTTGGGGGCGGCATTTCGGGGGTGGGACCTTCTGCCGCCTAGGGCGCCGGAAGAGCTGGCGCCGCTACTGTGTACAAGTGCAGTACCTGGAGGGATTTGCAGCTTGTCACAGCATCACTGTGTGAGAGGGAGCCCAGGCTGGTGGCACAGAGAGCTCAGTGGTACCCCCGTTCCTGGTTGCACCCCAGGGAACCCGTCGCAACAGGGTTTATCATAATTGAGCAGGGAGGGAAGGAAGAACACATCTCTTCTGTGGGTCAATTGCACACTAGGATTAACAAAAATTAAAAGAAAGTATGTGTGTGTTTAAAAAAAATATTACAGGGAAGATACTAGAAGGAAGGACATGGAAGCTGCAGAAAACAACCAGAGTCAAGAACTAAACAAAACTACAAACACTTTTCCTTTTTCGTTTAAAGTATCCGTCAATACCTCCATGGGATTTGAGGAGCCATCATTCTCCAAATTACTGGCACAAACTTCCACTTTGCACTTCCATATGGCTTACCATCTAAGGATCCCCAAGTACTTTACAAACATTAATGAATGAATGTCTCACTACATCTGGCATGGTAGGTAAGTAATATTATCCCCATGATACAGTTTGGGAAACGAAAGTACAGAGCATTTAAGAGTAGGGCTGGGTGGGAAACTTTTTTCCTGTCCCATGTGAATTTTTCATGTTTTGAAAAAATAAAGTCTGCCCCAAATTGAGATGAAAAGTTAAAATGTAAAAAATGTGTGAAATGAAAATCTGAAAAAATAATCAGTTTGGGTCAATCAAAATGTTTTGATAATTTCAAGCTAGTTTGAGTTCAACTCCCCCAACCCTTTTTTAAGTGTAACTTTACTAAAATTTCAAAAGGAAATGTCATTTTGAATCAAACAACAGAAAATTTCTGGTTTGCCAAACATTTTTACTATTTTTCTTTTCGGAGCCAAAAACTGATATTTTTTGGCAAACAGTTTCACTTTCGATAAATTGGCATTTTTCAGCAAAAAATGGTTTGTCAAAAAATTCCCAACCAGCTTTAGTTAAAACATGCCCAGGGTCACATGCAAGTTGTAGGAGAGCTGGGACTAGAAATGTGATCCCCTGACACCCTGTGTGTTAACTACAAGAGCATGCTTCCATGTTTAGCAAAACTGAATTTGACTATGATATGGAGTATAGCATGTAAAGGGAGCAGATATCTGTGCATTTGTGTGTCTAAGAACAGCAAAATAGACCTGGGAAGAGTCAAGTGGCTGGAATTATGTTGCGTACAGGTTTTAAATGATATTAGTACACCTAATTAGTAGTACACCTATTAAAATGTAGGGTTATAGTTTTACCACTAGATAGCAGTATTGGTTATTAGTCATGGTTACTTTCCTTATTTTGTCTGTCTTGTGAGATGCCATTCTTCCAATAGAGTATGTTATTGCTTTGATCCTGCTCGCAGAACTGCTCTGAGCTTGTTTATCAGGAGAATAAGTCCATGTGAATACATACAAGACCAGAGAAGAGGCAGGCAGCCATTGACCAGAGGGGCCTGATCTGAGATTTCTTTAAAGTTTTCTTTTGAACTATCAAATTTTCAATGCTGCTTTAGTAGAATTTATGGAAACATATATATATATATATATTGCATATGAAACCACTAGAGATGAGCCCAAACCAAACTCTGGCTCTACACTTTGGGAACTTTGGGAAACTTTGACCCAGATCCAAGCTTTGAACCTTGGGCTTATCTTTAAGTGAACTTGACATTAATAAAAAGCATACTCTCTCATCCCTGAGGGTAGGTTTGAGTTAAGCCTCAGTAGCAGGAGGACTGTAAGAAGAAAGTAATTGCTATTTTTTTGCCAGTTGGTTTTTATAACTGTTTGCAATAATTAAGAAGCTCTGTCCCACTGGTACATATGTCATTGAAATTCAGAGTGCTTTTTTCAGAAGCTATTTAGTGTTTTCAGTGCAGCAGATCCATCCACAAAAGCACAGCCATAAACTAAAGTGCAAATTATTTTTTACCCAGTTGCTAAAATCAGGGCTAGTTTGGAAACATTTTACAACATTCTCACTTTGTCACACATATGTGTTTGGCTAGAACAAAGAGCAGAAAGCCCTTGCAGAGGAGAACGCTTCTCTGGAAATGAGATGAGAAGTGGTGTTAAGAGACAACCATGTATATGAACCTTCAAAAGAGCTTCTTAAATTGTGTATATACACACACACACAAAATTATGACTGGACCTAAAACTGACCAATCTAGCAAATACAATCTTGAATGGATATGGGAAACATGCAATGGACATTTCTTAAGAAATTTCTCCTACCCTTCTTGCAGAGTACAGCTGAGAAATGCCTTTGTGGGAGAAGTTATAGGTACCAGGTCTAATTGAAGATTCAAGGGAGAAATGGAGAAGCAGAGGCAGGACAGATGTCAGGAGACATCTAACACCAGAAGTTCATGGTTGTTAGTTGCAACCCTGCCAAAAGGCAAAGCAGGGGAAGTGGAAGAGACAATGGGAGCTCATGAAATGTATGAGATTTCTTACTCCCTGTAACAGCACGGATAGTACCTATATCAGGATTAGCTTTGAGAGCTTAAGACTAGATATTTATACTTAACACTTCGTTTGTTTAATCCGATTGTTTGTATGGCTCCAGTCATAGCCCAGGACTACACTGTGCTAAGCACTGTTTAAACAGAACAAAAAAGATGGTCCTTGCCCCCGAAAGAGTTTACAATCTAAATAAATCTGATTCTTTATCTCCTTAACACATCTCACAGTGACTCTAGCCCTGGTCAACCTGTTTTGTAGATAAGTAGAGGACTTCCTCCTCATGATTTTTTATCCTGTGCCTTCCATGGGAATTACATTCACTTTAAAAAGTATCATACATGTACAATGTTTCAACAAAATTAATATGAATTAATCCCAAATTAGATTGCAAACTCGTTGGCACGGGGACTACATTTTACTATAGGTTTCTCAGGGTTGCAATCAGAACTAAGATAATAAATAATAATAATGATAATTGAGTTAACACTTGTACAGTTACAGCATTTGGAATAACACATTCTGAAATGAAGCAGGTTAAGATCAGAAAATAGCAATACAACAAATTACATTAAAAATCACATTTATGTTTTAGGGTTTTTTTAAACATGAGGCATTATGCATTTGTGTGTGCTGTGAAAGAAATATTACATTCTACAAAAATCATGCTAGAAAAATGTTCACAATAAAAATCTATTTTTGGGTCCCAGGAAACCCACAAAGCGATACTGCATGTCAATGATGGCTTGTGATTAGAACTCTAAGATAGGGAGGTTAAAAACAGAAGTCAAGCTAATTTATCACAGAATATTGAATATCTGTGACTGAACATAAATTAAATGAATGAATCAATACCACCTTCAGGCATTTAGAGGAAGTATTTAATCAATGGGCAGTGCCACTTCCTTGTGTTATTATGTTTTATTGGATAGTCTCAGCTCATCTTTGTGGAGAAAAGCTTCCTGATTTAAATTTAAATTAAGTTTAATTTCAGAACCATGAGACAGATATCATTTGCTGTTTCCTTGATGTGTGTGTTTTATAAATCTACTGCATATATCAGACTTTGTGGTGATCTAAAACCTCAGCACACTGAAGGTTGAGGAATGAATGTTCTTTAACCAATCCTGTTTATGTAGGGGAAGGACAAGGCTACTTGAGGACAAATGCCTCACAATACTGGCAGGCTAGTGTGAGATAGAAGTACAAGGAGTGTGATGTATTAACAGCACTACTGCTATTCCCTATGGTAAACCTAGAACCAGATTTTGGCCTGCCCTGCACTCCCACACAGGAGACGAAAGGGGCAGAAGGTAGCTCCTTACTCCCCTGTGCTATCTACCTGCTGTGCCCGAAAGCAGCCATTTCTGAAGTGCTACTCTCCCTCGTGCAGAGTGGGTGAAGAGTGGGTTGGCAGAGAGCAGGCCCAGCCCTGGCTCCTCCAACAATGGTGACCCTCCACCATGCACCAGACAGTGCATGGTGCATCAGACAGAGGGTTGGCATAAGGTATGTATTACAGAGCATGTGTGTGTGTCCATCCATGTCCATCTCCTGAGCAGGGGGAACCTGGGAAGCAGATGGACTCTGAGCCACATTCTCTACTTCCTGGCTTGCTTCAGCAAGGCACTGCTCTGTAAGCAGGACTTATGCCAGTGCCACAATTCATTCCTAAGGGAGCACCAGTTCATACCATTAATACATTACCTACCAGTAAGAAGGGTAAAAGGAAGTTTTTAAGGGCACTCCCTGGAAGCAGTCTAATTTTGGCGTTGTTAACCACAAATGATTTTGTCTGGTTGGCAAGCCTCGTTTTCAGCTTTCTGCCCTCACTGCCTGCTGAAATGCTGTATACATATCTGCACTTAATTTATGACAGTTCTGAGATTTCCCATAACTAGTGCTACTGATATCCTCTTTGTGGCCATAGAAAGGCAAAGCACTAGTCATGGTGAACAAAGCAATTTGTTTGATTATGATGGCACTGAACATTCCTTACAAAGTCTCTAAACACTGGAAAAACTGCTATGTAAAAAAATCTTCCCTCCTCTGCCCACCCACTGGTGATTCTATACCTCCAGCTGGGAGAGTCGTGGTATCTGATGCACCATTCTCAGCAGAAAACAATTATTTACCCATAGAAATGAATGCTTTGCCAGGGGTTTCTCTGGAGCTGTACATCTATCAAATGACTGTCCTCCTGCGTATTTAATCTGTTTTCCCTCTTCAGCCACATGGGACTGATTGGACACTATGAACATTTCTTTGCTCTTTTTACATGACACCATCTATCAAAATGTGCCTCTGGATGGACAATAAAACAATTCATAAGCCAGATTTATTACTGACACAGAGAAGGACCAAGGACATAAAACATAAGAGTTGTTTGTAGCCTTTGGATGCACTGGCATGCTCATCACTTTAGGTATCACCAAATCATTGTGCACATCTTGATTGGAATCTATGGGTACTGCTCATTTTTGAGCACCTAACCTAAGTATCTGTGGGAGCAAAACTGGGACCAAAGTATGAAAGGCTTACTTATAATGTTGTCATACAGCATCTTTTAACTCTTGTCACTAATGTGTAGAAATCAAGGGCATAAACTTAGAAATGAACAGTGCCATTCTAGAAAAACATCAGACTTTACTACAGCATAGATCAAAGTCTGCCTTCATTTACACTTGCATAATCACACTGACTTCAACAAACACCGACTTAAGTGGACCAGCACCACCATGACTATGCCTTTCCTTTTGCTTGGAGCTGGGTGAACTATTCAACAAACAGCAAACAGCTTATCTGGCAAATTCAGTCCCAGTTTCTGTCCATAAATTAGTGGTGACTGGGCTCAGATTATTACATTTGTTTGTTATTTGAACTGATTCAGTGTGTGGCTTGTACAAACATGGTGTAGGCAATGAAGTGTTCACAAAGTACTTACTGCAAATATTGCTTTGTACATGTGCTATTAGTGCTATGTGATTGATCCCTTAAATTGCATATTAATTGCATATTAATATTGCAGATATTGCTTCTGTTCCTTGACTGGACGACTCCCAAACTTTAAAAAAATAAAATAAAAATAAAGTCAGTCAGGTGTACACTCCTGCAAATAGATGTTTGGACAAGTATTTGTGATACTCTCTCTTTTAACAAAATGTGATAATTAGAGTTCAAAGGAGATGTACCTGCTTTGCCACACACCACATGGTCTTTTGAGGCATGAGGGAACAATTCTGTAAGATGGCATGTTTTTTAAAAAAGAAAGAAAAGGGGGAAAAAAAAGGGCTTCCCATGTTGTCTTGAAAGCAGATGGCTGCCTGAAAGGAGAGCTCCCTATCCACTTTCCAGAATCCACCTGCACCTGTTTAAATATTTTTTTCTTCAAAACTATTTGGAAAACTGTAGAAGAGTCTTCTAGGGATCTGTCTGAATCACAAAATGTGAGGGCGTGAAGAGAAGAGACCAGGGTAGAGAACAGACCTTCAACTCCTGAGGAAAGGCAGGTGCTTCCCTGACAACTACTTCCTAGAGGCTCCTCCCAGAGGGAAGGGAGTGCCTGATCCTGATACATCCTGAGTGGGAATCATTCCTCTCTCTCTTTCTTACTAACTCCATTTATTTGCATTAGTTCCCCTTGCTTTTTGCTCATGGACTACCCTGGAAGGGCAGAGACTCTGAAGTGACCTGGCCAGAGGGCCAAGTCACAGGAAGAGACAGGTCACTGCAGAGGTGGAGCAGCCAGCAGCTGCAGACCCCAGCAGAGAGAGAGCTGCTGCGCCAGGCCACGAGGCGGTACAGTGAGCTGACCCCATCACAAGGAGCTATCTGCAATGCTATGGCCAATAAAAAAAAAAAAAAAAAAAAAAATTAGTTGCACTGGGTTCAGAAAAACCTGACTCCTTTGGTGCATTAATAACACAATTACTGAAATGAAAGATAGTGCAGCCGAAGAAGAGGAGAGAATAAAAGATTTGAAACAGAGAATTGATTTAATGAAGAAAGAAACCTCATGAGAGATGAATCGGAGTGGGGTGGGTTTTGTTTATTTTTGAAACTCAAGAGGCTCCAGGGAAAAGTGTGCCAATTTAGAGAACAGATGGAGGAGGAACAGTATGAGAAAGTATGGTGTCCCTGAGGAGCCAGAAAATAACAAGTGCTGGACTTCCTGGCTCTGTTCTTTAAAGAAGTTTTAAATCTAGTTGTCATGGGCTGGCCGCCCTTTGAGGAAAACTGGGCTCAGCCTTGCCCAAGACTTAGCAGCTATCCCTCAGCCTCACTGATGAGCTAGCAACATAAGGGCTAATTAGTGTCCCCAGTTGTGTGTAATGGGGCTTACTAGAAAGACTGACCCCGGGTGTGGTGGTGAAACAGGGAGCGCACTACTGAAGCCTGACCTACACCTAACACTTAGGTTGATCTAGCTATATCGCTCAGAGCTGTGAAAAACTTCACGCCCTGTGCCACGTAGTTAGGTTGACCTATCCCCTACTGGAAATGAAGTTAGGTGAGTGGAAGTATTCTTCCATTGACTGAGCTACTGCTTCTTCGAGAGGTGGATATGCTACAGTGATGGGAAACCCCCTTCCACCGCTGTTGTGTCTACGCTACAGTGGCATAGCTGCAGATGTGCCTCTTCAGCACTCATAGCGCAGACATACCCTTAAATAGAGCTGGGAACTCAGTTTAAGAGGAAGGAAGACCTTGGAGGGAGAAACCAAGGGGAGTTTCCTCTAGGAAGAGTCTGAGAAAGTCAGGCTACGTCACTCACAAGGAGCAGGGTGTGCTCCTGTGCGGGCGAGCCCTGAGATCGGGCCTAAAAGGAGCAGGGAGATCCTCAGAGCTAAACTGCTGAGTACCTAGCAAAAGGAAGCGGTAGGGGAATGCTGTTGGAGAAGCAGCAGGATAAGAGAAGCTCTGCAAGGGCCTGGAGAAAGGGGCCAAGAAGCTGAGGACTTCAGTGCACCTTGAGAGGGGCAGAAGAACTATCATTTGGGCATTTGATTTGGGCTTTAAGTTGGATCTTTTGTGATCTTGGAAGGAGACAGAACTGTTAAATGACTTGGCCAGTGGGCCGAGCTACAGAAAACCCAGAGACAGAGCTGGGAGAAAACACTGGCTGGGACTGGCCACTTTAGCCAAAGTAGTGGCCACCAGGGATGAACAAGAGGTGAAGTTCCTTGCAACACTGCATTCAGGAACAAGGGGGTGCCCTAGAGGTTAGGATGCACCCTTACACTAGTAGGGTATTTTTTATTCGGTTTCTGAGCCTAATGCCAAAAGCAAACAAACCAAACCATCCCTCCAGATCTACAGTTGTCTCTAAAAATGCCAGGCTTGCTTTGGCAATCCAGGAAGCAAAAAGCATAAAAGAAAAGCCCAGAAATTGCAGAAGAATGGAAATCTACTAGTATCACAGGGAGCTGATTCAAAAAGTTATTTTTCCCCTGTGAAAAAAATGTATTCATAGACTTTAGGGCCATAAGGAACCATCATGATCTGGTCTGACCTCCAGCATAATACCAGCCAAAGAATCTCGCCCAATAATTTCTGCATCAAGTCTGTTTCTTCTGCTTGAGCTATAGCATAGTCTAGATTTCAAGACGTCAAATGATGGAGAACCCACCACTAGGAATTTTGACAAAACCAACATTTTTCTTTGGAGGTTTTTTGGTTTTCGTTGAAATATTTTTGTTTTTCAGTTTGACAAAACCCTGAAATTTCTATAAGCCATTAAAAAAAAGAAAAGGTTTAAATGAAAACATTTGATAGTCTCTGGTACTGTATTTTTACCACTACTACTCTCTCGAAATTGAGAACTCAGATATTTTGGAGCAATATTAAACTTATTAAACTAATGGAACTAGTGTCCAGATCATCCTCTAAGATGGCTCTCCAAGTGCAGAACTAATGCCAAAGAGTGTCAGATACCTCACAGAGGATCTGAATCCTCTCCAGGGGAGAGAGTTAAATGAGTGGTTCTCAATCTATTTACCATTGTGGGCCACATATGCAGCTCTCTGTGTGTTATGCGGGCCGCATCCACACAATATAGATTCTACCTGTATGGCCCTGAGGATGTCATATGGGCAACAGCTGTGTGCTGATTGGGCTGCAGGTTGGGAGGTGGGAGGGAGCCACATTGTTCCCCTTGACCTGGAGACTATTAGAAAAGGTAACAGCCCCAGGAAAGCTCTGTTACTGGGGCTTTACAGAAGACCAACGTGCGAGAGGAGCAGAGGGGTGGGGCTGCCTCGTGTGGAAAGCCTGGGATCCATGAGGTTTGTGGAAGGAACCATTATTCATGAAAAATTCCACCCCTATAGAATAACTATGGGGTAACTCTTAAAAACAACCCCCAGAGTTCTCCTTCCCTTAAATTCTTCCAGTAAGGTGGAAAATATTGTGTAGTAAGCAGCCCTGCTTCGTGTACTGCACCGCAGCTGTAAGGAGCAGCAAGGTGCATAAACTAGTGAGCATCCCTGCCTTATCCAGGGCACAATACCTGTCAGGTATAAAACAGTCCAGGGCATGACACAGGGCTCCTTTTCCATTCACTACCCCCTTTTTGCATTGTGTGATTATGCTACTGTAAGTGAGCTGGGCTTCAGTTCAACCAAGTTGAAGTTCACCACTCATTTTCACCACTCCCTTGAATTAGCTTTGCATCTGCATTCTTCTGCCCTTGTGAAAGGTTGATGGATTTAAAAGACTGCAGTTGAAGCACAAAGAGCAAAGGCTCGTAACTTGGCCAACTCAAAACCAATTTGCACTTTAATTCTCCAAAGCATTTATTTTCCACAGGGACTTCAACTTCTTCCACCACCTTTCTGCACAGAAGCTGTTTAAATAAAGATCAGTGTTATGGGGCACAATTACCATTGAAGCGCCCCGTGGTATCAGGAGTCGGCATTGCACTGGTTAACGCCTCTTGTGTTCCCTTTGGCTGCCTCCCCTGTGGCACACGATTGTCCATTGTGTTCTGTGACTTTGCCCTCTTGTCATTCATCCTCCTTCCAACGTAAGAAAAAGATTCAACTATAAGTCCAAAATTAAACATGTAAATACTAATGCTTCTGCTCCTCTCGGGCTCCACTGAAGTGTTATTTTTCTACCTCAGGTCCTCCCACTCAGGAGCCTAAACTCCTCCTGTGGAGTTCTTCCCCTGCTGCTTCTTATCTAGCAGGTCCCCCGCAACCCGCCTCCCGTCCTTGGGACTCTAGCTGCTTCCCTGAGGGATCTTCCTGCTCCTTCTAGGCCCTGGCTCAGGACTTCTCCCACAGGAGCCTACTCTGCTTCCTGTGGCTCCTTCTATCTGACTTCCTGCCAGTTTAAGCCCTCTCTCAGGGCTTCCCCCCTACAGGAGTCTGGCCTCCTCCCTGTGGGTTTCTCTCTGCAGGAGAATCTTGCATCCTCCACAGTTTCTTTCCTCTGCAGTCACCCCCAGCCTACTCATAAGTCCCACGTGGCTATTAGATAGTCAGCTAATACCATCCCTTCTGGCCAGGACACAATCAATCAATCACCCCACAGGCATGGAACATGTTCCCAACAAGGTGTTTTCCTTGTCTAGTAGCTGATGGGGGTTTACCCCATCACAATCAGACTTACATTCTCCTAATATAAAGAATAAAGTATTTTCCTGACTGACAGAGACCTGAAGAAGAGGTTTGTGTAGCTTGAAAGCTTGCACCTTCCACCAACAAAAGTTGGTCCAGAGAAAGATATTACCTCACCCACCTTGTCTCTCTAGTATCTAGGGACCAACATAGCTACAACAACAATGCAAAAACCCAAACTTGAAAGATTCAGAAATTTGAGCACCTGAAATCAGGGGATTCAAATGGAAACCTTAACTGTAGTTGATGTTAAACATTTCAGCTAATTTGGAGCTATAAAAATATTTATGCACCACAATTTAATTTTGTATGTTCTTCATATCAACAGTCACAAAAATCCCTGTTCCTCTTGTACTTTAATATCCACTTTTGCTGGCATTATATGTATGATAATTTCTCTGAGCCAGATCCGACCTCTAATGAGATGCTGAATGCCCTAAACTCCCATTGACTTCAATGGAAATTATCTGAGCTCAGTACCTTACCTCCCTGCAGGATTGGACCCTTGGTATTTTATTGCGATTATAAACTGTAATGATAGTCTGTTTACTCTAGCACATGAATAATATATATAAATGTGTCACACTGTTTTAAGGAAATCCAATAAAACTTCAGTATACAAACGCTATAATAAAATACATTGATTAAAGGTAATGGGTATTGTATGACTAAACTCTTGCAAATCGGGGGATATCATCTTTTACCATTAAATTGCTTTGGCTTCCTTTCACTTCACACAACATCTAAGATTTCATGGTTTTTAAGAGACAAACTGCAAATAAAACCATGGATAAGGACAGTTGAAGAGGGTCATATTTATTTACTCATGAATCTGTCACCATGTATCTGATCCCTAATCATTAAAGACAATATATAAAACTGTTAGTATATTAGTTTGAGAGATGCCACTTGCCAAAAGAAGGGTTAAGAAAACGGAAAATAAAAAGAGCCAGAAAGAACGAGCTAGTTAAGAGCAGTGGGCAAAACCATCACAGATGCAGTTAACTGGACACAAAGACTTCTCCTGAAACCTTGAGACTGTTAAAGAACTCTGGACATGCTTAGCAAAGGAGTAGCAAAATGGTTTGAATGACATACAGGGAGTTTAGTACAGTTGAAGAAAAATGAAGAAATATAATGTAGTCTAATGGAACATTAAATCCTACAAGGCGGAGGTTCAAATGAGGGTCCTTCATGCAGAATCTGATAAAAAAATGCTTCAATCTGATGTGTTTTAGAACTAATTTTCTGGCAGTGTAACATTTAACACACAATAAAATACCCAAATGGGTATCTTTACTGGAGAAAGTTGTACCTTATTTGCCAGGCAACCAGGTAAATATGCCCTCCTTACCCACACGTGACCTAAATTCAACCTGGCAAAGAATCACATTTGTCATTGTGTTGATTTTGAAAGAGTACTTGCAGATTAATGCGCTAAATCTCTGAACTCAGGTTTACAGGAAATACATACAGGACAGTTTCAGTCTTGTTTGGTGTGGGAAGATCAAATAGGTGGGTTTTTTTACATTTTCATTTTATAGAAGCATGGTACTTCTTGAGCAAAGTTTATTTACATAAGGCCCAGAGGAAGAAACTTGCTACATAGATCATGTTTGATCTGGAGTTCAGGCAAAGTAGAACATTGTAGAAAAATGATGTACTGGATCATGATAATTGGCTTCTTGCTGGAGCAGGGTGACCAGAAATTTGTTGCTGAATTTTGCATAAGAAAGATATGGGAGGAAGAAGCTGCGGATGATCTTCCCAGGCACGGACTGTCACTCATTCTTTCATTCCCCTACTACTGGCTGCTGTTTTGATTCCCATGCTAAGGGGTTTAATTTTGCTGGTCAAGAGGACTAATTGTAACATAGCACTATTCATCACTAATTAGATGTAGCTGAATTTCATAAGAGCAGCATGACCTGAAATCCCGCAAGTGCCTCAAAAATTCTTGTTCCCAGTGAAGTCAATGGGAGTATTGTCTGAATCCTGATCTCCTGCAGTAGGTTGTTCCACAGCTGGGGACTGGGTGAACAGACACTCTTTGGCTAGAGCTAGACCAGGGGGAAGTACCATCCCCCAACCCACCACAGAGATTAGGCAGGAAAAGGAATACAGCTCTACACTCTACTGCCCTTTCTGTGGACACTTCTGCACTGTGGACACCCCATTTAAAGAGGGAGGCCCTGGTAACATATCTTCATTGGAGCTGCATTGCCAAGGAGGGGAGGCAGAGATGACATCGGATCTGCAGAGCTAGAGTGGAGGCACAAAGTTGCAAATGGGCCTCTGCTTCCTGCAGGCCTTGTGGAAATCTAGAGGAGTTGAGGGCACAGCCATATCTTTTTCAATATCAAGGCAATCCCTGTTCCCCCAAGGAACTTCTACAATTCAAACCACATCACATTACCTCACCTCCCTGTAGCTCTCTGCCCATGTGTCGTACTCTGAAAGGGGGAAACTTGGCCCTCCATGATTACTAATTCCTTACACAGACAATATTCCCATTGGGTCAGGAGTTTTGCCTGCACAAGGACTTCAGGATTTTGCTATTTGTAAATGCCAATCTATCAGGATAATGTAATATCTTCGGTCTGCTAGCCACTCCTTTTCTCCCTAAATTACATAACCTCCAATTACCCACTGGTAATTTTTCAAATCAGTTATATCACTTCTTTATGAATACACACCTGAACTTTTCTTATGGTCAGATTCTGCTCCCCCTACTCACCATGAGTAATGCCTTATTCCAGGAATCAATGGGGATGTTTGCAGAAGAAGATACTCATGTTGAGTAGTAACAGTGGCAGAATCCAGTCCTTACTCTAAATAGAGATGATCAAAATGCGGGATCATTTTTTCAGTAAAATTTGTCTCCTTTTTTTTAAAATGGAGAATTTCAAAATTAGAATTTTTTTGAGCAGCTCTAATTCAAAATAACCTATAATACTTTTATTTACAATTTTTTATTAGTAAAACACCTATTTTAAAATGTTTATTATTATTGTTTATTTCTGGTAGCACCAAATGGAGCTGTACCAATTTACAGCAACGGAGAATTTGGCCTGTGGTGTCTGTATGTGACCATGGTTTGTTACAAAATAATAAAAACAGCCTAATCTCTGTTTCGGGTCAGAAAAGTAGCAAGACACAGAAAGCAGACAAGGTGAACCAGCACGTACCATTTTTAGGTAATTATTCCTCTGCCAGTTTTAGACGACGTCCAGCAATATTTCATGTTGTTTTAGTTTCTCATTCTCCAAACCGTTGTGTCCTGAAGAAAATTCTGAGCTTGAAATACAAGGATTATATCATCTGTTGTTAATAATATAGACACAGCAAGATCTTTTCATCCTGTGGTATGTCTCAAATCTTCCAAGAGTGATGTTTATTAGATATTTTTTGCTCAGAATTAATCTCCTGTAGATTGCAGGAAAAAGCAAACAGAAGTAAACAGGAGATTGTACTATTTTAGATGGTAAGCTTTCACAGCATAGTAGGTTGCCTGCTGTGTCCAAATGGGATGCTTCATTTTTTAGTGACAGATACGTTTCCTCATGAAATGTTTCTCTAGTTGTATCAACTCAGCAAAACAGAGAGAAGGGCTGAAATTGGAACACCGGATCCAGCCTCCCTAAGCTTTCGGAAGGTTTTGATTCAGATCACATGTGCTGCGTCATCATCCGAGACTGCTATAGCATGAAGTATATGGCAGAATGCGGGTAAAACAGAACAGGAGACATACAATTCTCCCTCAAGAAGTTGAGTCACAAATTTAATTAATGCATTATTTTTTTAATGAACATCATCAGCACGGAAGCATGTCCTCTGGAATAGTGGCCAAAGCATGAAGGGGCATACAAATGTTTAGCATAGCTGGCATGTATATACCTTGCAACACCGGCTACAAAAATGCCATGCGAATGCCTGTTCTAACTTTTCAGGTGATGTTGTAAATAAGAACCAGGCAGCAGTATCTCCCGTAAATGTAAACAAACTTGTTTGTCTTAGTGATTGGCTGAAGAAGAAGTAGGACTGAGTGGACTTGTAGGCTCTGAAGTTTTACATTGTTTTGGTTTTGAGTGCAGTTATGTAAAAAAAAAATCAACATTTGTATGTTGCACTTTCATGATAAAGAGATTGAACTACAGTACTTGTATGAGGTGAATTGAAAAATACTATTTCTTTTATCATTTTTACAATGCAAATATTTGTAATAAAAATAATATAAAGTGAGCACTGTGTTGCAATAGAAATCAATATATTTGAAAATGTAGAAAAACATCTAAAATATTTAATAAATTTCAATTGGTATTCTCTTGTTTAACAGTGCAATTAATCA
Organism: Platysternon megacephalum; assembly: GCA_003942145.1. Classification (NCBI taxonomy): domain Eukaryota; kingdom Metazoa; phylum Chordata; order Testudines; family Platysternidae; genus Platysternon; species Platysternon megacephalum. The sequence continues at coordinate 5,607,108 of QXTE01000075.1, forward strand.
CAATTAATTTTTTTTTTTAGTTAATTGCCTGAATTAACTGTAATTAATTGACAGCCCTAGTCTGGAAGTGTCCAGACCTCAGCTGCATCACTCAGAGAAATAAGGTTTGTTGCTCCTTTAAAAAAGAGACAAAAGTACACAACAGCTTATTAACTTACTGAGGTAAATTCTCCCTTCTCTTCAAACACAGCACTGAGTTGGTTAATAGTAAACATAAATAGTACAAATAAAATAAATATATTAACAAATATACATAGTTTTAAATGAGTTCCAGTATAGGAAAAGAAGANCAGGTGATGTTGTAAATAAGAACCAGGCAGCAGTATCTCCCGTAAATGTAAACAAACTTGTTTGTCTTAGTGATTGGCTGAAGAAGAAGTAGGACTGAGTGGACTTGTAGGCTCTGAAGTTTTACATTGTTTTGGTTTTGAGTGCAGTTATGTAAAAAAAAAATCAACATTTGTATGCACTTTCATGATAAAGAGATTGAACTACAGTACTTGTATGAGGTGAATTGAAAAATACTATTTCTTTTATCATTTTTACAATGCAAATATTTGTAATAAAAAATAATATAAAGTGAGCACTGTGTTGCAATAGAAATCAATATATTTGAAAATGTAGAAAAACATCTAAAATATTTAATACATTTCAATTAGTATTCGCTTGTTTAACAGTGCAATTAATCGCAATTAATTTTTTTTTTTAGTTAATTGCCTGAATTAACTGTAATTAATTGACAGCCCTAGTCTGGAAGTGTCCAGACCTCAGCTGCATCACTCAGAGAAATAAGGTTTGTTGCTCCTTTAAAAAAGAGACAAAAGTACACAACAGCTTATTAACTTACTGAGGTAAATTCTCCCTTCTCTTCAAACACAGCACTGAGTTGGTTAATAGTAAACATAAATAGTAAAAATAAAATAAATATATTAACAAATATACATAGTTTTAAATGAGTTCCAGTATAGGAAAAGAAGATAGAAAGAGTTACAAGTAAAACAAAACAAAATATGCTTTCTAGAGGCTAGGATTTAACATAAGCTATAGCCTTTGTTCAAAGTACATTTCTTACCTGTCTTTCTTCTGTGGAGGCCCTGACTGTAAGAAAGTCAGTCAGAACTGGAAAGAAGCATAAGGGGATGGTTTCCCTTTTCTACCCTTGTCTTCCTTTGCCTAAACAGGTTTCTCACCTATATTCAGTCTCCAGAGACTTCAACACCTCCTTGGTTGAAGGATCCATCTTTCTCAGCTTGCAAGAGCTCCATTCACTTGGGTCTATCTAGTGTTGGATCCCAAATATGGCTTCTGTATTTTGTATATCTTCCAAAGTTCAATGACCTTGTTTCAAGAGGCAGGATGATATTATGCTGTTCTTCCCTTGTGGACTTCCCATCCCGCTGCTGATTTCTGTGTAAGTTTAGCTTCCATTGTTTCTGGTCACACCTTGTTTAATTTCATTGGATACAGGCTGCCTTCCCTCATGTCAGGGAAAATCCTGTTTCTCCTTTTGTTTGGTCACAGACTGTAAAGCATAATATCCATAATTCCTCATATAGTGCTAATACATATATTTCACAATCATATTGTTCACCAGTGCATCACAGGTTTTCCTAAAAGACCTCGTTCAATACACTTTTATAAGACAGTGATATTGTATTCAATCAGTTGATTCAATTACTTGTCACTTGATGTTCAGTTCTCCCGTCTTTATAGACCAGTAAAGCTTTGCAATGGATTCTTTGAAAAGCAAAACCCAGACCAAGTTTCTCTCTCCTGCTGGATGTTGATGACATGCTGTCTCCTCCACCACTTGTTAGCTTGATAGTTTTGTTTACCTAATGTAAATTGACCTTCATTGTCTTTATCTGATAACAGGGCTGGTCAGAGAAGCAAAAACACTCCTTTGTTTATAGCAGATTTGTTTACCAACTCCCCCAGCATGCCTGATTTAAACACACTTTACTCATAATTCCAGTATATATCCATAACTCTTAATACACACTGCGTACATACAGCATGGAATAAGTTACTAGTTTTTCAATGACACATTACATGATGCCTTTTGGATACAGACTATAACCATAGTGAGTTGGGGTATAGTGACTTGCTCATGCCAGCTGAAATTCATTACCAGATACCAGTGAGCCCTTTGCCCTCTGGCTCTGGGATGCTCTTTTGGGGTCACACATTCCCTCTTACAAAGTTGCAGGAGGGTTCAGAGCCCTCTTTCCTAGACAGGGCCTCTGCCACCATATTAACTTTCCCCTTTATAGAGATAAACCTGTTTTGTCACCTTTGTCTGTTTACAGTCTCCAGGTCATAATATCAGAGAGTAACCATAATTTCACCTACAAAGTTGTTACAAATATTTCACAGAGCATTAATGACCACTGGGTTATTCATCTTCAAACGATATATTAAATGTCACTTTTTTATATAAATATCATGACACCAGTGTGTGAAGTGCAGTAAGTGTATCAGGCCTGAAAAGAGTTGCTGATAATGAGCAGGGAAACACAAATGAGTCTCTGTGTCACACACAGCAAATACAATTGTCCTCAAAGAGTTGCTGTGCCAAATTTGGAGACTAAATTCTATCATTAAAGAGTGAAAGGGAGGGATTTTAGTCCTGCTTTAAGTACATATCTCAATGCAACATTAAATTTGAGATCTTGATTGACATCTCCAAAATTACTGCTTTATATACTAAATTTGGTTAAAAAAAATTTCCAACTCAGAAAATCCAAAATTTTGCAGCTTTGTCATCTTAGATTTATCATTGACAACTCCCTTTCTCCTGCAGCATGGAATTAATGGTTAGCTCCTAGGAGGAAGATGTTCAGATTTCCATTGTCTCTGTACACAAATACATTTCTGGATTTAGAACAAGTTTCTCTTTTCCTTATTGAGAAAAATAATTTCTTTACTCTGCATGCACCAGCCTCTTGGGCTTAACAGAGCCTCCCTGGCTCAGTGAAATCTCTGCCACTCAGCCAAAGCCCCTCATCCTCCTCAACCTCTGCTCATGTAAACTTCTTTCACTCAGCTCCTTTCAGTTCAGTATATTTCGCTACAATTTCATTCTGTTGTCTTAAATGGGACCATCGGGGACACTGTCTCTACATAAGCATCAAATATGGCTGATCCATCCTTTGAAAATCAATTCTCCATACATTTATCTGCAACAGGAATCAAAACTATCACCTTCCAAAGTATTACAAGGCTTAAACGTCCCCTAAACAAGTTAGCTCAGACCATGAGCCTATTGATATTTGGGGGAGCTATAATCCAACCAGATTTGTTATTCTGCTCTGCACAGTATTTTCTCAAAAACAGATTTCTTTGCAATGTCTCATTCACTGCTTTCACAAACAGTTTCATGCCAAACTAGTTCCATAGTCCTTACTGACCTGCAGATGTAATAATCAATCTGGATATCTGTCAAGGAAGACTTAACAGGAAATTACCTCAGCAGCTGCCTCCCTTCCGGCATGACACCACACTACAGCCATTGAGGCACTCTAGCTAACACCCTCTGGTTTAATCGAAGGCATTCTTGGAGAGGGGTTCTGATTAGGGAATTTGGTTCAGCAGGGTTCTAGTCTGTTGATATTCAAGTTAGATCGCAGGGCCCACTTGTTGTCCTGAGGTTTCTTGAGGAAAAGGGGTGAGTAATTTGATGGGGCAGACGGAAAACTTTGGGAAGGAAACTGACTTTGAGGAAAGTTTATTACTACTTTTGAACATTGGTTCATATTGTTATTCCTGTTTTCTTATTTGTATGTGAGGCTAGAGCCATGAATGGAGGCAGATTTAAAAATCCAAATTAATGGAATCAACAGGTGAAGAATGAACACAGCTGTTCTTAAATAGCAAACATTCCCCCAGGCAACAGGAAATGAACTCAAGGCTTTTTGTGAGTTACACTCATAAAGCTGTTATACACAAATAAGGCTATTATTTCCTAATGTTTTATAGCTGGAAATAGATACAGGGTCTATTTTTGTCTTGAAAAGTATGGTCCAGAAAATCATGCCCTATATTATCAAAGATCGATCATTTTGTTTTAAAATATATCCATAGTATATAAAAGCTTATTTATAAACAAAGCTGCCGTTAACACATTATTGTTTAATACTTAGCGTACATCTGCAGAAAGCTATCCACTGTTTATGGAAAAAGGAAAATGTCTGAAAGCTGTTACTGAAATAGAATTTCCATGTACCCTGACAAAATATTAATGATAAATGTCGTAAAAACTAGGAAATTTCACAATCCTTCATTTCTATTTAATCACATTCGATGAAAAAGATCAGGAGAGCTTTGACAAAGTATTAGGGGAAGGCACAACTAATGCATTAAATTACCTATAATTGGGTCTCACAGGTTTTCTGCAGTCTGTCTATGCACAGAACTTTCATTGATTTTAAATGGGATTTCCATGCATGGAAGAGTTCTAGAATTTTTTCTGGGTCTAAATATTTTCAAATTTTATTGCTTTAAGTTGGATGGAATTTATTTTTCTTGACATTGTGATAATGTGTGGTTTAAACAAATTCCTAAGAGTGTAAAAGAAGAAAAACATTAGGTAAAATACTCAAAATGAACAGACCTTTGTTTAGCTGCACTGCAATATACTCAAAGTTGCATTAACAAACTGGGAGAGTTACCACCTCTCTGTGCCTACATTCCCCTAGCTTTAATATGAGAACAATAATACTGATCTAACTCCTGGGGTGTTTGTGAAGCTCAGGGGTAGATAGCCTATAAGAAGGGGTACACTCTTGCCTTGGCCCAGGAACAGAGAGGAGAGCAAATTGCTCTTGAGGAAGTGATGCATTTTCATTCTATTCCCTTGGGGCAATAATTTACTGGGGTGAGAGCTTAGCTGCACTGGCTAGCAGATTGTGGAGGGTGGCCCCATACTTCAGCCTAGTATCCCTCCGTTCCCATCTCTCCGACTCACACCTCCCAACTACTGAAGGTCCAGGAACCACCTTGTACAGGGGAGTAAAAGGGGAATGTTAGGGACCCTTCCTACTTGTGAAGGGGGTGCCACGCATCTTACAATCTAGCCCTTAGTTAGGGCCAGATTCTGATACCCTTACTCAAGTTGATTATTATCTTACTCCTGAAGGACTCTATGGGACTATGGGAAGGAGTCAAGGTGCTACACAATCGGTGAGATTTTCAAAAGTGTCTAAATGAGTTAGGAGCACAAGTCCAATGATTTCCATGGAGATTTGTGCTTCCAACTCCTTTAGGTACTTTTTAAAAATCCCATCCAAAGAATAAGAGTGTCAGAATCTGGCCCTAAGAGCTTTGGTATGAAAGGTGCTATAAAAATACAAAGAAGTAGTATTAATGCACTTAAAAACAATTAACACTTCTTTTTAATAACATAGGAGCAGCTACTATCAGTTGGCTTTCATTTAAAGACTTCTGAAGTAGCTTACATCAGTTTACACTAGCCGATAATCTGGTCCTATATATTTAACCTTGTACATAAAATAAGGTATTTAATATCTCAGAAATATATAACCTCAGCCTTCCAAATGGATTTGAGCATGTAGAAGCTGTTATTTCCACAGGTCACCAATACCTTTTAACGTTACAGATGAATGTGCATAAACAGGGCCGGCTTTACAAAGGGCGGGGCCCGATTCGTGGGGGGCGGGGCTTGTACTCACCGGGTGGGCGGGGCTTGCCGTGCTCCAGCCCCGCCAGAGCCGGAGCGGGGGGCCCTCTTATGCGCGGGGCCCGATTCCAGGGAATCGGGTGAATCGGCCTAAAGCCGGCCCTGTGCATAAATAGGTATTTTCCCTTTTATTTATGCATTACAGAGCACAAAAACCACACAAAAGCAGAGCAGATATTCCTGTGAGGAACAAGGGCCATGTGGAGTGACTCACACATCTCAGGGAAGATGTGTATTTTTTTAAAAACCACACAGCTACTATGTTGTTTACCTTGATTACTGCAGATGTCAGGAGAATAAAAGCTGGACCATGAAAGGAGATGTTTTTAATTCCTGTGCAATGAGCTCTTTCAACTGTGCTCATATTCATTTGCTCAAAACCTTTCACAATTCAGCTCTTCCCCCACATTTCTCTTTGTTCCCTTTTTAATAATCTCTCTTGCCTTTAAGGGAATTAACTGTCACATATTTTCAGGTCTCGAGCAGTTACCTATGTAATGAGAAGAGATCAAATCTAGACAGCCTCTTATATTTGCTAGTGAGAAAATAAGAGGTTTATGATTATTATATCGGGAACTGAAGAGTATCAGGCAACCAAGTTACCCTTACACTAGTGGTCTCCAAAACAAGCTGCAATTATAATTGAGTGTAAAGCACAGCATTCAGTCTGAAATAAAATCAGCCAGTACTAAACATCAGTTAAAAAAATTTTCTTCTTAAATGATTATTCCAACTTGGAATCAAAAGACCAGGTTCTCACATGGGGTAAATCACAACAAACTACACTGAAGTTACACTGGTATAAAACTAAGGTAACTGAAAATAGAACCAAGCACCATAAAATATGTGGATCTATTCTTCCTGCAGGGAATGTGCAGTTCTCTTATGACCATTCCTCATAGAGGAAATAGACTTCCTAAGAAAAGGTGACTCAGAATGCTAATAGAAGAAACTAATGTGTGTGTTTGTACCGTATTGAAAATCAAGAAGCACCTAACATTTTTTAGTGTAAGAACAGTCTGACACCTTTCTTTTTTTCAAAATATGTTGATCCACTGATGAGTGGGGAGGAATATTATTTAAAAAAATAAAAATTCCTCTATGCCATCTGTTACATTGCACCCTTGGGTGGGTTGTTGGTAGAGGGACTGAACCTGGGAAATCTGGATCTTAAAACATGAGCATCTGTTGCCTGAGCTAAAAGCTTTATTTCTGTTAGCCAATGTTCTAGCAGGCTCTTCAATCTCTATCTGTGGTTTATTCACCAGTGGAGGGGACACAGAGCCACACTCAGTGGGTGTGGTTTGCATGTCCATTGAGCTGAAACACAGACTTTTGAGTTCAAGGAGACAAAGTATTGATTTTTTCAGGTGTGAAAACAAATATATTCTAACTATTGAGAACAACATGTATCAAATAATTCATTTGGTGAATGTTGCCTCATTTTGTCTGTGTCCATGTACAGATTACAATTTTCCTGAAGGCATTTGTTATTGAAAATTATTGTCCGAATCATTTCTCTGAATAAACACTTGGTCATGTACAGTTTATTGGAAGCACTCATTAATTCAAACTCTTGTGGTTGGATACCTAGGTATGTTCTTGTTTTCTGATAGGATAGATTTGTGCAACTGTTTGGCTCAGATTTTTGGCACAAACACACACATTTGAGTTCAAAATTCCTTGTTTCTGGAAATGTTCCTACTTGTAAACTCATCCATTAAAATATCTGTGGTGAGGAAATACAAAAAGTGTCATATTTGTAATTTGAAATTAATTTGTCCACAATTCTAACAAATACAGTAATTGGAGTAAATATGTTTGTAGTATTTGCCCAACTCTAATTCTTAAGTGCTGGAATATATTAAAAATCACTAGTGCTTTCTAATGTGAGGGTTCATTGACCAGCTGTCTTTTTATTAAAACATCCTTTTGGTCAGTCAAGTAAAACAAAACAAAACCCTCATCTCTGTTTGATGGTCTTTGATATAGCCTTAAGAGCTTTAGAATGTTTTATAATAATACCTGAAAGAAGAGACAGATTGGGGAGAAGTCATAACTATAAAGGGCAGAGGATACATTTGAGAGCAATGCTTTCATTTTAGTTTCTAGAATATAGTTGATAGCCTTTTGTTTATTACAGAACATAGTATTCTGTTGGGGTGATGCTGCATTGTTCCCCTCCTGTTCCATGCTAAGGGCCATAGGTTAGTAAACTGAATTGTGAATGTATCTTTAAAATGGTTATTCCAACACTAGAACCACAGATGCTTCTGCATAAGAACAGGGAGAGTCATTTAAAGTTGGAGTGTTACATTTGTTACAGTTATTAGTTCATTTAATGGGGTGGAAATCAGCTGGAGCAGAGTCCTCCAGTACATTTTGTTTGTTCTCTTTTTTATTATTATTATTATTATTATTAATCCCAAATTACTTTTAAGGTTATTTACTGACAACTTTGACTCAGGGGAGAATATTGAAAACTACAGTAATTGTGCATCAGGCTATAATTTTAGAAGGTCCATTAAGTTACAGCATGAAAACGCAGATTTTGGAAGGGTGGGAGAATCACTCCCTTCCCCACCTTCTCTCTGATCTTACACAGCTGGGGAAATAGCAGGCAAGGATCTGGGTTCAAGGGAGAGTGTTCTCTGAAGTGCCCTTTCTCCTCCACACATTGGACGTAAATTCTCCCACCTAAATGAATCCTAGAGATTCTGGGGGCACCGGGCAGCATGAGAATGTGCCTGAACTGGAGCCATGCTGCCCTTTGGGCAAGTGGCAGAGCAGCAACAAACATCTGGTGGATCCAGATGGATGGATGTGTGTGTGAAATAATCTCTGCCTGTTTCACACAGGGGTAATGCTATATGTGGGTATTTATAGAGAACCAATCTTTGTAATATTCAAATGCTGTATTCAGTGGCGGCTCCAGGCACCAGCGCTCCAAGTGCGTGCCTGGGGCGGCAAGCCGTGGGGGGCGCCCTGTTGGTCCCTACGAGGGCGGCAGTCAGGCAGCCTTCGGCGGCTTGCCTGCGGGAGGTCCGCTGGTCCCACGGATTTGGCGGCAATTTGGCGGTGGGTACGCTGAAGCCGCGGGACCGGCGGACCTCCCGGAGGCATGCCGCCGAAGGCAGCCTGCCTGCCGTGCTTGGGGCGGCAAAAAAGCTAGAGCCGCCCCTGGCTGTATTCTCCCCTCCCAAGCTCTTACCACCCCACCAAAAAGTAATTTCCTTCATGATGCAGCCTGAAACACCTCATGGGCACCAAGGCCCAAATCCTCAAAGGTATTTGGGCACATAACTCCCATTGGCATGTAAATACCTTTGAGGAGCTGGGTCCAAATTCCACCACAGCAATATAGAATCCCTGGCTTGCCACTTAATCACAGGGACTGCATTTCAAATACACCTCTACCCCAATATAACGCGACCCGATATAACACGAATTCGGATATAACGCAGTAAAGCAGTGCTACGGAGGGGTGGGGCTGCGCACTCCGGCAGATCAAAGCAAGTTCGATATAACGCGGTTTCACCTATAATGCGGTAAGATTTTTTGGCTCCCGAGGACAGTGTTATATCGAGGTAGAGGTGTACTCTCCTGTTTTTCTGTCTAATGATTCATCTGTAATATGCCATTAAGAACCACTCTTACACTGTGCAGTTGGTATGTGTGGACTACACACCTAATTGACTTAATTCTCTCTTGTACCCAAGCAGAGCTTACACCCAGCCTCTCCTTAGGTCGGGTTCTAGCACAGGAGGTGGTGGAGTCAGGTAGTGGAGCTAATTGTTAGAAAACTGATGTAGTAGATGCTTTTTTCTAAATAGCTGGCCAGATCTCCACTGACTGAGTTACATGGTTATATTACTGACCATACAATATGAATATCGGTGGGAATTTAGACATTCTGTCAGAGAGTGAACTATAGCTGACACAGAAAATTCCTGCTTGATTGATTAAAAAAAACCTGAAGAAAGACATAGAAGTTTCCACCATCGATACCAGAACTTGCAAAAAAGGAGAAAGACAAAAATGCGTTCGAGAACTACTGACGGTTATGAACCTGTGGTAGTCATGGATGACTGCTGATGAGTCAAATGGATGGACTGAATGTTATATTTTTTAACAGAAATGTCAAGATGACATTACATTTCCAAGGGAGGAGTGTTTGTTTGTATTCTAAATACAATACAATGCTCCTTTTTTAAACCCTGCCTGTAACATTTGGCAAGCCAGGCAGAAGAGGTGCAATGACCTGACTGTCTCTGAGAAACAAGCCCACGTCAGAAGCTGCTTTAGCCTGTTCTAGAAAAAGCTGCCAGAAGGTAATGCAAACAGAAGAAGGATTTTGCAGAAAGCAAGCAAGAGGAAGGACAGTAGGGGATAGAAGTGAATTACCATGGGGCACAGCTGAATACTTTCATTACCTAACCTCCAAAAGCTCTGAGGTGTATTAGCAGGGAAGATTTTTGCCAGTTAGAGGGAAACAGTTAAAGGCCCTGCATATGGAGGTAGGAGGACCTTTTATACCAGCTAAGGATTAACATTTAAGAGAAGTCTGTGACTTGGCATGTCTGGGACAGATTACAGTGAAATCACAGCAAAAAGTCATTTTGCTTTAATCAAATACATAACAAACCACTTAAATAGTGAAGATCTGGGATGGTCTACATTGCTGGAGCTAAAAGAACAGATTGTACCCCTCAGTAGTATACCAAAAGAAGAGCAAACTGAAATATCTAAAGTGGAGGCAATTCAAAAAGAGTGTGTTGAAAGATTAAAGTTGATTGAAATACAGTTTCAGGAATGCATGAAAAATTAAAAAGCAAACACACTGAGAATTTACACAAGGCCCACAGCTGCAGAGTCTCTGGAGTACAGCACATGTCACTGCTACAGCCACATCGTATTCCCCAGAGCTATCCCCTTGACCTCCTCATTAGAGCTCCTTAAGGAGCAGAGTGCAGGTAAACTCAATTCTGGCCTTCCTTATGAGAGCTGCACTGGCATAGGAGACAGTAAAACTATCTCCAGCAGAGGTTCCCCCTACACAAAGGGAATACTCCAGAGTTAATTTCCAGCTGCTGTAAATCCACTTTGCACCAAAGTGAATTTGACAGACTGGAGAATCTGGTCCAATGACTCTAGCCCTGATATAGGCCCAAATCCTGGAAACACTTGTGCATTTGCTTAACTTTCCTACAGTGAGTCATCTCTGATTTCAGTGGGATGACTCCTAGTAGTGAAATGAGGAACATGTGTAATTGTTGGGCCCATAGCATCCTTCTTTATCACCCCTTGCATTCAAGTGCCCTGGTCTAATTCTTTGCTCACGGCTATAACAGGCAAGCAAAAGTACAAATTACAGAAAACAATAACAGTCATAATAATCAATGTATATTTTGCTTTAAGCCCTTTACAAATAAAAGACAAAGTATGGCTGAAACACTGGGGCATTGCCTTTGTAATGTGAATAAATCTTAGAAAATATCAGGACTTCTGTTCAATGCAGTAAATTAATTTAGCTGATGATTTCATTTCATTATTATTTTATTTGTGTTCCCTGGAATGAAATCGGTCATGGACTGCAAGGTGTGTCAAACACAAAACATTTGGATGTCAATGGTCTATTCAACATCAGGAACTTTTATTAAATGCTACCGTTGAATACTTTCAGCAGCAAGAGAGCCAAACAAAATCTCTTGGGTCTGCTTCTCCTCACTTACGCTAGTGTAACTTCACTAACTTCAGCTGAGTTAGTCTTAATTTTCATCCATGTAAGGGAGAGGCAAAGCAGACTTTAAACATCTATTCATAAACTAAAGGAAAACAGAAGTCATGCGTGTATTGAGAAGTTGTTCTAAACCTAGCTAAAGAAGTTAATTGATCTAATTTTGGCCGGTGTGTTTGTCACAGTTCCAGGATTAACTGCACCTCTGCCCCTTTGTGGCTTCTTGCAATTAGCTGGCTGACTTGGACTCATGGGACTCAGGCTAAGCCATTTAATCGAAGTACAGACATTTGGGCTTGGGCTGGAGCCAGGGTCTTGGATCCTGCAAGATGGGAGGGCTCAGAGCTCAGGCTGCAGCCCAAACCTGAACATCTACACTGCAATTAAACAGTTCCTGAGTGATGTCGTTAGACTGACATGCTGTCCTGCTACACCTCTACCTCGATATAACGCCACCCGATATAACATGAATTCGGATATAATGCGGTAAAGCAGTGCTCCGGGGGGGACGGAGCTGCGCACTCCGGCGGATCAAACAAGTTCGATATAATGCGGTTTCACCTATAACACGGTAAGATTTTTTGTCTCCCAAGGACAGCGTTATATCAGGGTAGAGGTGTATCTCCCAAGGACACTGACAAGCTTTATCAGTGGCCAACCAGCTTTCATGAAGCACAGTTCATCTACTTAGGATAAAAGCATTACAGAGAAAACATATAAAACAATATACAGCTTATATGCATGCCTGTTTTACCAGGTATTACCATATTTGACATCAGGGGTTCTCAAACTGGGGTGCGTGACCCCTCAGGGGGTCACGAGGTTATTACATGCAGGGTCATGAGCTGTCAGTCTCCACCCAAACCCCCGCTTTGCCTTCAGCATTTATAATGGCGTTAAATATATAAAAAAGTATATTTAATTTAGTAGAGGGGTCACACTCAGAGGCTTGCTATGTGAAAGGGGTCACCAGTACAAAAGTTTGAGAACCACTGTTCTACATAGAGACCCTAGTAGGTTTCAAAGTTCTTTTAATCCTTCTAGTAGGGTTTGTGCCTCTTGTTCACAGTCTCATGTTAGTTCTTGGATCCAAAGAGAGTGACCACCCCCACCCTCTACATCAAGCCTCTTTATACAAATCTCAGTTCTTTGTTTCTTGGGTCTCTTGAACCTGATCAAAACCAATATATGCAATTCCCCCCAGAGAGCGGTGCTTCTACAAAGTTATTTACCTGTCTATATATTTTCAGTAATTGTCCTTTAGTGATGTTAGATTCATTCTTAGTGACGTCCTCTCAGTCACTACCTTGCTTATCTTGCTTTAAGAAAGAAATTAACTTCTTCACAGACAGCAGGTAACGATACAAGATCAGAGGGGAAACTGAATCATATATTCTTTCACAGAAATAAATCAGAAGTTTCCTGTAAAACAAAACTAACTTACAGTACCATTGGATATTAGTAATTCTGAATATTGGGCCTTATCCTGTATCTCTTTCAGAAATAAAACTGCCTGTAATGTCTTGGGAGCTAAGTAATAGAGGGTTATGCTCAACATTTGTGGATAAGAGATACTGTTTGTATAAAAAGTTGCAGGTCCTTGACTGAAATTACTTTTCTTTTTTTTTTTTGACAAAATGAAATTAAAGCTGAAGGTTACAGGCCAAATCCTGATAGCCTTAGCAACATAAGCAATACCTGACCAAGTAGCCACAGTGAAGTCAATGGGACTGCTTCCAGGCACAAAGATTGCATGCGTGGGGAAAGGTTGCAGGATTGAGCAATGCTGGAAAGATGTGTTAAATTCAAACCAATAGAAACCTTTAAAAAAAACCTTGACTAAACCAGTTTAGAACACTATGTTCTTTAAAATTGTGTATGAGAAAAAAAAATCCTTAAAACTTGAAGGAAATAAAGTGTGTCTCAGGAAAGCACTTAGAGATACCAGCTTTTGTGTCTTCCCTCCAAACTCAGGGCTCTCTCAGTAGGTGATCAGCAGTCTAATCAAACACTTCTTGTTTTTGTCTAGCAGAACTCCAAAAACTAATAAGAAAGATGGTGTACTAGGATGGGAATTAGAGAGAGAGATTGGTTTCTGGAGAGCTAATACACATTTTCTTGTTTCTGTTGGATTTTCCTTTCCAATATGTATATATTTGAGTAGCAAACAGAATTTTTCAGTTAGAATAGGAAGAGCACCATATCTTTCCCTTTTTAGAAAAGTATTAATGCTGCATAAATCCATAGGAGCTATCTACAGTGCTGTTGCATCCACCAAATGATAATGATCAAGCAGTACTAAAAAATAGATCTTCCATCTGTTGGGAAACGAGAGGAATACAACTAGTCTAGGGACAAAATAAATCTTATGTCCCACATATACCCTTCATTTATAAAACAGTAAGGGGTAAAAGTGTTAATAAAATACCCTTTAGATAGTCTCTCTTTTCTGGCATTCAGTCTTTCTGAAAATCTCACAAGAATGACCAATTAATAGGTTGGCATTAAGGGTCTAGTCTTGCAAACACTACTGGGCACAATGCTGACTTCTATAAGTAGTTCCATTAGGGTCACATGCTGGTCTGATTGTCGTCAGAGAGGACAATTAATTACGCAGCACTACCTGAAGAACCACTACCTAATGCCCTCACAGGTGAGCCAGCAAAAATGTGTAGTCAATAAGATTAAAATTTTCTAATAGGTTTAATAGTATCTGTATAGCCCCGTTATCCATCACTAGAAAGATCAACCTCAGATATATCAGTCAATATATTCTCTGTTCCATAACTCTTTATTAAACCAGACCAATAGATATCAAATACATCTGTGGAATTCAAATATAGTTGAAACTCTCCCATCACCACTTTCTTAATAACCATAATATCAGAAAAATGTGGTTCTAGATAGTCTTGTAAATTACTAATTAGCAAAATATTAACATCCAAACTTGGTGTGGTTTCCTGACCACTTCCTTCTTTAAGTGTAGCTTACTACTTCTCCCCAAGGAGGATACTAACAGTCATCTTTGACAATGGACCTACAGTCCTTCTATTGGATTTACTCATCCATAAGTCCATTTCAAAGGTGGTTGGTTTACATCTCCACAATTACACCCAAAACTTCATGAGCAAAACTGGATGAAAGCCAATCAGCATAGATGGAACATTGCTTCTCTCTTGCTCTGACAATCATATCAGCCAATTTTATTTGCAAGAGAAGATGAACACTCCTAACACAGTGAAATAGTAGAGTTTGTTATCAAGCCAAACCGCTTTGAATTATTCCGATAGCTATGGCTTGGAACAGTTCCACTGGTCTGAATCACACAGATAGTAGAGGTGAGAAGAACATTTTCTTCACTTTGGCCATAGATGAAGCCAACAAAATTAAAATTTCTTCCTGGGACAGTTGATTATAAAATGAATCTGAGTCACTGGCACTGCAGCCAGCCCTCCTGCTACTTCACCTGTAAACAATTGTGCCTTGGCAGGATTTTGTGGTGGATGGAGGAGGCACCAGCTCTGACAGATTTGGGGGACATCTGAGTCAGATGATGAACTCCATTTTGTTTTCTGAACACCATATTGTATTTTAACATCCATTTTAATTATAACCTTAGCGATAATCTTCACTCAGTGCTGTAACCTCCATTTTGGGACGAGAACATCTCTTCTGTGTTAGGAACTGGGCACCTATGTGTCTGACTATGAATGAGAGAGTCATCAAGGGCCAGCAACACTGAATGATTTGCCCCTATTGGAACAATTGATTTCTTACTGGCAGGACATTTGACTTTAAATAGACTCAATAGAAACCTGTCTGGGAGGAGGGGGCTGGAATCACATGGTATAAACAGATGACTGGAAGAGCTGCAGTTTCTCCAACTGCCTAGAGAGGAGGGATTTTACTTAAGGAGGGGGCAGTCTGTGAGAAGGAGGCTATTACATTGCCACCTGCCAGAAGACCAAGCCAAGAAGGCAGAAAGGGTTGATAGACTATGACTAAACCTGGGGTTCACAGCAATAGACCTGGGGGTGGGGTGTTGTTCAGGACTGTTGGTTGTTTTCAAAGATCTGTAACTCTCTGCTGTAAATGTATCTGTGGTTAAGCTGAGCCTATGCTAACCAAATGTATCTGTAGTTGTGCTAAGCTTGTGATCATTGTTTGCCTGCCACATTGTCCCTGAAGGGTTCGATTAAGAAAATAGAGTGTCTACAGCCAGGTGGTCTCTGGGAGAATGTACATAAGCAACTGACTTTCAAGGGGGCTCTGGGGCTCAGGTGGATGGACTATGGGTTCCACTGACAAAGAAGGGTGTCAGATACATGTTCTGCACCTGGGAGTGCACCTGAGAGACCCGGAAATAGGAACAGTGCCCAGTGTCTTCTTAGAGCCAGGGGCTTAGAAGCTTGGGGGCCCAGGACTGGGGTCTGTTTACAACTGAGAAGGGGAGCAGGACAGGTTGTAGCAGCAGCATCTAGATATTATCTTCTCAGTGGTGTTGAACAAAAGATATTTCTAATGCTCAGCTAGAACAATAAAAGTGTGACTTGGGGCTAAGTAGTCTCCTAATAGTCTTTGAACCCCACTATGACCATCAGTTTCCTAATATAGAAATAGTTTCACATTTGACAGAAGAATGGTAATACTCTGTCTCAGCCTTGAAGGTACTTTTAAATGTCTTTTACTTCAAGTTGCAACACAAAGATCAGAACCAGAGTCTACCTACTGTTTGGACTCTGATAAAAATCACCTGGGATTACCCTATGGAGGCCATGAAATCCCAAGACAACACACCATTGCCATCCCAAAAGAAACTCATTAAACTGAGGCAGAAATTCAGGCAAATAACAGTTTTGTCCACTAATGAGTTTGTAAATTCATTTAATCATAACTCACAAATTAGGTGGGCAGACTCAAAGGACCAGTCCCATGGATAGTTTCATCTTACCCTAGAGATCAGGCAAGAGGCATGGCCACACCTCTCCAGCCTCATGAGGGATCAAGAATCAAGCTTGAGCAAGCTTATCTAGAATAGGGAAGGAGCTATCCAGCTCTGAATAATGCATGCAAGGTTCATGCATTCAAGTTGGATGCTTCTTGGTGGATGGGAATGTGATGGGTTGGATCACAGAAACCCCCTTGTGATTGCCATCTGATGTGCTGAGACTACCTCTGAGCCCATTTTCCCTGGCAGCTTGGGACTTCAGTACCCTGTCTTGTTGAGCCAGATGTGCTAGCCTGCTGCAAACATAGACCCAGGTCTGAACCACATCCCCCAAAAGCTGCAGGCTAAACTGAAAACAGCTTAAGAAGTGCTTGTGTCTCCAGCACACAGATACCCAGTTCCCAGTGGGGTCCAAACCCCATATAAATCCATTTTACTCTGTATAAAGCTTATACAGGGTAAACTCATAAATTGTCCACCCTCTATAACACTGTTAGAGAGATATGCACAGCTGTTTGCTTCCCTAGGAATTAATTACTTGCTCTGGTTCAATTAATAAGCAAAAGGTGATTTTATTAAATATAAAAAGTAGGATTTAAGTGGTTCCAAGTAATAACAGACAGAACAAAGTAAATTACCAAGCAAAATAAAACAAAAACACGCAAGTCTAAGCCTAATACAGTAGGAAACTAAATGCAGGTAAATCTCACCCTCAGAGATGTTCCAATAAGCTTCTTTCACAGACTAGACTCCTTCCTAGTCTGGGTCCAGCAATCACTCACAACCCCGTAGTTACCGTCCTTTGTTCCAGTTTCTTTCAGGCATCTCTTTGGGGTGGAGAGACAATCTTTTAAGCCAGCTGAAGACAAAATGGAGGGGTTTCTAGGGCCTTTTATATTCTTTCTCTTATGCAACATCACAGCCACAAGATGGAGTCTCTAGCCACCTGGGCAAGTCACATGTCTATGAATGATTCAGCTTTTTGCAGGCCAATGCCATTGTTTACATGTTAGTTTGAACGTTCCCAGGAAAGCTCAGATGTGGATTAGTGTCTCCCAAAGTCCATTGTTAGTTAAGTACTCCCAATTACTTTAATAACCCCTTCAAACTATGTTGACCAAATCTACAGCAAACACTTTAAATACTAGCATAGAGCCAACGCTCATAGCTTCAGATATAAAAATGATACATGCACACACAAATAAAATGAATATATTCAGTAGATCGTGCCATGCAACAGAGGTTATATCTAGCATAAAACATATTCCAGATATGTCATTTATTCTCATACGCATATTTCTATAAAGCATTATGGGGTGCAACATCACAGGGAACAGCCTAATTAATTATCAACACTGCATTAAATATCATAAGACTAAGTTTTACATTTGCAAGCCTCTACTTCTGAAATAATAGGCATAGAGGACAATTCATCTTGATGGCAAACAAATCAGGTCAAGTGCAGAGATTCTCAGCCTGAGGGTCACAACCAGCCATATTGATAAATGGCTAGATCCCAGCTAGATGGAAGCATAGTGCTGGTAGAGCAGATTCCTGTATGGAAAAAGTTGTGAACTACTGATCTAACAGACAGGAGATAGGGTTCCATTCCTGACTTGCTGTGTGACCTTGGGAAAGTCACTTCACATCCTCACGCCTTCACTTCTCCCTCTGTTTGTCTGTCTGGTCGGTAAGGCCTTCAGGGCATGGACTGTCTCTTACTATATGTTTGCGCAGTGCCTTGCATAATGGGGCCCAAACCTCATTTGGGTTTTCTAGTGCTATTGCAATACACATCATTAATTAGTAATCTTCATTTTATTTTGGCAGACAGATCTTGTATTTTTTTCTAATTGGCAATGGTATTCAATACCATATTAGCTATATCCCTGTCAAGTTTATTCTCAGGCCTGAGTGCATGTGAAGTACAGTGCAGATGCAAGTGTGTGTACACACACACACACACACATATACACACAATCTTCTGTTTTGGGAGAGATTACGGGAAGTACATCAATAGTCCCCATTTTAAGTATGGAAATCTCTCATGAAAAAGATGAATCTTTCCAAAGGGAAGAAAAATGTTAAGTGCATCCAGTGTCTGACACTTATTTGTACTGTACCTGCTAAAATTTTTTGTATGGTATTTAAGGGTTCTACTTTTATACATTTTGATGGACAGTTATAAAACATTCCTCTCCACTCTTAAATTGCCTTTTTCATCTGAAAATAAGATCAATCCCAGAGGTTCTTAATAAACTACCTCTGTTATTTCAAATACACCCAGAAAGGAATAAGGAAGAATTATGTTTACCCCCGAACATGAAATCAGCCACAGACTCCTTTGCTATGTCAGGCTAGGTAAAAGTCAGTCCTTAATTTCTGAAGCAAAACAGGTGCCTCCAATCCCAAGGACATGACAAATCTGTCTTTTCATTTTGGTTTTTACAATATTAAATGTCTGGCTTCCAACCATAAATGTCCAGCCACAGCCCCAGGGTTATCACTTAAAGGCAAGGGGGTTGGGATCTTCTGCACTCACAGTCACATCAGTTACCAAACTAGAGCAAGTATTTACTCTTTTCTTTACTTCTGCCATTTCTAAACACTCTCGTGAGGAAAAGAAAGAATTTACACTGATAAAACCTGTCACTGGCACATGAAACTGAGAGCTCAAAAATATTTCCAGTTGCACATGCACCAGTATAAGCCACCTTTTATATATTTGGCCCCTGTCCATAAGGCATCACAAACCTCTGTCACATATATTATTGCCATTTATGAGATAAGTCTCATGCGTCTCAGGCTATGTCTACACTAGGGAGATTACAGCGGCACAGCTGTAACGATGCAACTGCACCATTGTAAGATCTCTCATGTAGCCCCCTGTGCCGATGGGAGAGAGCTCTCCTGTCAACATAATTAAACCACTCTCAATAAGCAGTGGTAGCTATGTTGGCGGGAGAAGACCTCTCACCAACATAGTGCTGTGCACACTACCACTTATGCCGGTGTAACCTATGTCACCCAAGGGTGTGGTTTTTTCACACCCCTGAGCGACATAAATTTTGCTGACATAATGGTAGTGTAGACATGGCCTCAGTTAATCCTGATTCTCCACTGCCTGGCACTTTGTGTAGTCATATACACCCATGCAGATTGCATGTAAAATGCTACCGCTGGTGAAAATGGGTGGAGTGAATACACAACATGAAATGCAGTAGAGATTCAGGACCAGAGGAGTTAAATGATTTGGCCAAGATCAGACAGCAAGACAATACAAGCTTCCGCTGGAATAGCTTTGTCAATCAGGGTGTGAAGAGGTAGAAGCCCCTAGGGTGGATGTAGTTATATCTGCAAAACTGTGCTTTTACTTGTATAGCTTGTTTCATTCAGGGGGAGTGCGGGGGCTGAAGGGGGTTGCTATACTAGTGCAAAGTGCAACTTTGTTGGTATTGCTGCATCCACACCAGTAGAGTTTACTGGCATTCCTAGACTGGCAAAGAGCTCTTAGTGCACACATAGCCTCAGGCTTGATCCATATTTAAAATATTTGCCAGCATAGTTATGTCAGGAGTGTGGGGGAAAAAAACCCAAACAAATAAACAAACCCAATAGCCGACATAGCAATGTTAGCAAAACCTCTTCTGTAGATGAAGTTATTACTGGCAAAAGGATTCTTGCCATTTAGCATATCATGCGGGGAGCTGGTTTAACTATAGCAGCAACTATACCACTGTGTGTGTGTGTGTGTGGGGGGGGGGGGGGGGGGGGGGGGGGG
>QXTE01000075.1:5627285-5637484 GCA_003942145.1 Platysternon megacephalum
GGGGGGGGGGGGGAGGGTCTACCAGTATAGCTGTACCTGTGGTATATCTAGACGGGCAAAGCCTGTCTTGTGCAGACAAGGCCTATGAATCTGGGGTCTCACTTCTCTGCACTACCTACCAGAAGCACTGCCTGCCTTTTAATTTGAATGTGTACAATTCAAGTGTGCAAATGTAGAGAACAGGGGTCGGCAACCTTTCAGAAGTGGTGTGCCGAGTCTTCATTTATTCACTCTAATTTAAGGTTTCGCGTGCCAGTAATACATTTTAATGTTTTTAGAAGGTCTCTTTCTATAAGTGTATAATATATAACTAAACTATTTTGTATGTAAAGTAAATAAGGTTTTTTAAATGTTAAGAAGCTTCATTTAAAATTAAATTAAAATGCAGAGCCCCCCGGACCGGTGGCCAGGACCCGGGCAGTGTGAGTGCCACTGAAAATCAGCTCATGTGCCGCCTTCGGCACACGTGCCATAGGTTGCCTACCCCTGGTATTGAATTTGATTAAGACTATATGATTTCTTTGTAAAATGCACATTCCCAATGGTTATGGGCCTTTGGAAGTTAGGAGTAATAGAAGCTGAAGTCCTCCTTTATTTCCTGTGTTGAAGGCCAGTGTAAGTTATATACCCCATTCTGGATCATAAAGAGTCTTTTTAATGGAATCCCACAAGTTGTCTTGGCTGCGGGCTGTCAAAAAGTCTGCATGTGACATGTCTAATAATGGTATTCTGGAAACAGAGCAAGCTCAGTATATAGTTTTAAATCAGGGCATTCCATAACTGTCACTGTCTTTCTACTGGGTAGTTTGGTGTTTGAAATCACCAGGAAAGATGGAGTTTATTCCCAGGTCTATATAAACACACACCTAGAAAGAACGTGATAGACTACAGAACGAAAATATTTAAGGTAAAACAATCAATAACAACAGTACTGTTCTGTTGATTTATAGGTATGGCCTTTAAAAATTAATTACATAGCTATTATTTGCTTTATTAAACATCAAATTGATTAATAAACCAGGTCATCATACAAGTCAAGGCACTGAGCATGTGGGATTTAAATTGCAGAATAAACTTGTTAGCGCCATCTGCCTGAACACTATAGTCTGAAATTCTGTACCTGGGTAATTCTGTACCTTTTTGTGATTCTTATGTTTGTTCTTAGAATGATCTGGGCTGAAAGCTTTCTGTAAGATGTACTTAGCTGCAATAGCAGTAGCAAGATTTTGAAACAAAACTGTGTGGGATCCTATTGTTTTTTTCTTTATACTAACACGTATTAGCTCTTCAGTGGTTTATATTAAAAAGGAAGTATATACATAAACATACAGTAAAACCTGCCTTAGAGAGCACCTCTGGGGAGAGACCACCTATCATGAGTGATTACTTGTGGAGGTCACAGAACACCACTGTTCTCTGGTGTGCAAACCTTTGAAGAAAGACCACCTCTTACAAGAGACCACTTTTGCTAACTCCCAGGAGTTGTTGCTTTTGGAAGATTTTACTGTATATGCATCTCTAATAACCAAATAAAGTAGAACATGTAAGTGATAAAATGGAATAAGAGTATGTGGTACAATAAATCCTTTCTAAGCACGGGTAGCAAAGAGACCTATTAGGATAAATTCTTAATTTTTAGTTTCAGCAAATGGTTAAGTTAGTACGGTTTGCCTTAGAGACTAGATTTCATAAGTGACAAATGCAATCAAAGCTTTCAGTTCTAATGGCAGTATTGACATTTGATATGCTTTCTCAGGAGATAGAATAATGTTTCTGCTTCTGTCCCAGCAGTGCTGGCATCATTAATTTGATTTGCATTTCTAAATAGCATCAGATTTGTATTAGTTCATATTTAATATCTCTTTTTCTTAGTACTGATTTGTCTGTTATAACTTATGGCTCTTATAAAACTAACTTTAAGCAGCCAGCTTGGGCAATGAAGTCACAAAACTGCATGTTAGTTACAGTATGTCAGAACTATCTTTGAGCCCTCCTACATCATTACTTGTATCTTAGCACTTTGTCCTGATGATCTACTATATAGGGCAAGACACACACACCATTCAGAAACAGCCAAGCAGCTTTGTTATTACTGTGTATACGTGAAGGAGGCTGGATTTGGGTTTTACAGAGCCACGTAAATAAGGCTTTGCAAATTTAAAGGTAGTTTTGCTTCAGAGTCTATTTGATCTGAAACACCAAAGTTTCAGGATTTCAGATAAGGGGTTTCATCTTTTCACTCATTCCTTCAGTAACCCTTTAACTTCAGTTTTCTCCTTCCTGTTCATGTACTCCAATAGCATAAATGTTACATCTACTGTCACATTTATAAAATACTAGCAGTCTGTTTTGTGTATCATTAGAAATCTATGGATTGTGTTCATTCCCTATTTCCTTCTCCTTATTTCTACCTCTTAGTTCACAAAACTTCTTTGCCTTAACAGATTTTTCCAGAAGACGGTTGTATCAGAAGGCTCCTGCTTAAATGGTTCAAATCATTGCTAACATTTTCTATTTCCAATATGTATTGAAGAAAACCTTTTTTTCCTATTGTTCAGTCTAGTGGATATGTTGTTGATAAGCCTATTTTTCATCCATCTAAAACTATCAGAGATTATGAATTATACAGTATTGAAGGATCCTCTGTTGGAAAACTCGTAACCAAAGAAAATCCCTTAGAATTTTATCAGTAGAAGATGAAATGTTTAAACTGTTCAAGTCAGCAAGGAAGCAATTCAATAATAATTTTTTAAAAATGTAGTGAGACAAACTGGGGAAGGGTCACTACTTTCTAAAGACAAAAACTGTATACTGATTTCCTTCACACTTCTCAAAATTTACTTAAACAATATGATGTGGAGAAATAGAGGTTTTAAGCAATAAAGACCATCATGATTCTCTCCTGTCTTGTCTCTCACAGCCTTTGAGACCCTAATTTGTCTTTATTAATGCTCTTTTCTCATAACGGATTCTTCCATGCTCAGGTGTTTATTTTTATGGAGGTGTGTGTTAGACATGTCCTCATTATGGAGCCTTATCCTCCAACCCTTATTCACACTGATTTCAGTAGGATTGGTCACAGCGCTAAGGAGTGCAGGATTAGGCCCAGAGCGTCCTTGGCTTTTTCAATTACTGTGAAGTCTTCTGAGTTTAATCTCCACTTGGAAAAACTGACAGTACTATTGCTACTTTTCCTGCAGGCCAGATACAATCAGGGCCTGCCAATTCTCCCTGCTCTGTAATGCAACTGCTAAAAAGCAACTTCCTCTTCCACATCACACACAGACACTAGAATCTCTTCACTGAAATTCAAGCTTTAAATCCTTTCAAGCTTTCCAAAACTCTACATAAATCATTGCTCTGTCCACCCACCCCTTCTCCAATCTCTGGTCTCACTTCCTTCTAATCCCCTTCTGACTTCCTCTATTCCATTCCTCCTAAACTTCTCTCCTTACTACTCCCTTCAGCTCCTTCTCCCATTCCCTGCTTCACACCTTCTTTCATGCGGTGTCCTGCTCTTGGAACAGTCTCCCACTGCTTGTCTGACAAACACACTTTTTATAGCAAAAATTTTTTAAGACTTGCAAATGTGTTCTAAAATGCAACGTAGCTTAGTCTTATTCTATGACAGGGACAAAGTTGTCTTGTCATGGAGGAGTCAGGGACATTAACATTCAACAAAAATATGAACACAAGGAAGGAAACAGCCTATTTTAAAGTACTCTCCTCTTATCATTGATACACTGACCTTTAAAGAGACTTGTTTGCAGTCAGCTGTGTCAGCATGTAAGAGATTTGATGTTTTCTCCTTACATTCAAAACAAAAATCTTCCTCTGTTAAGTTCAGAAAGTACTGATGCTCCACCATGGTTGCCCTGCAGTTTTCCACTCTTATTAAAAGGCCCCTTCTCTCCTTCAAAAGTATTCCATGCTTTTTATGAAAAATTCTCTTATGTGCCTCAAATGTCAATACAGCTCCAGGGACTGAGAAAGAAGACTGAAGAAAAGAACAAAGTGAACATTACATGAATACACATGATAAATGGTGCTGTTAAGGGAGTTGCCACACACTGAATATCCTAGTACAGATTTGCTCATCTTTTAGACTTATTTTGAAGTCAGATGTCCTGCAGAACTATTACTAGGAAGCACTGTGGATGGCTGAGACAGAGCTGATCCATGTTGGTCATTTCTTCTACCTTGCTCTCTCACCTAACTCCACGCACATGCTCATTCATTGGAACTAGAAGCTCATTTGTTGTCATCACAGAAGCTATCATTACATTCAGATTAGAAATGTGGATGATCATCCATGATCTGAGCAAAGCGACAAAGAGTCCTGTGGCACCTTATAGACTAACAGACGTATTGGAGCATAAGCTTTCATGGGTGAATACCCACGACGAAATAGGTATTCACCCACGAAAGCTTATGCTCCAATACGTCTGTTAATCTATAAGGTGCCACAAAACTCTGTCGCTTTTTACAGATCCAGACTAACACAGCTACCCCTCTGATACATGATCTAAGTGTTACTAGAAAAGTTACAACACAGACTTTTTGTCCATCCCTCAGATTTACCCAGAACAAAACTTTTTTGAAAAATTTAAAAGTGTTCAATGTTCTCCCTGCAACTGCTGCAACATCTGTCAGACCAGTGGCTACCACACCTGCGCGGGCAAGGAATGTTGTCCTTTTCAGAGCCCAATTCAAGCCCTGCTTTTGGGCACAATTTATTAGTGTAATCCTTCTGCCCAGTGATGTAGGCAGCAACAAGGGCTGGGTTCAAGATCTAGGGGTTCCTCTTAACACAAAACAGAACCAGCACAAGCCCCCACTCAGTCATCTGGGAAAATGAACCACCACCCTGGGCGTCTCTAAAAGGTATTGCTTCCCCACTCACAAGCACTGAGTCTGTGTATGACAAAAGAAAACTTTTGTTAACAGAAGAAAACAAAGCATTAATTTGGGAAAATGCTGCAACAATTACTTGAAAGTTTGAAAGAAAAACACCTGCCCCGCTGTATCTTGGGCAATGTCCTCTGCTTCGGTTTCCCACCTTGGGTGTGCAAGTCCAACGGACAAATGTCTGTTTAACATACCACTCCCCTTTTCCCTTGGCTGTACCCCACTCATGGTTTGTTGTCCACGCCCAGGAACATCCCCAGAGTCCAGAGGTGCATTTCAATGCTTTGCCTCCCTCCCGAGGGGAGAGGATGGTTGAGTGATGCCACCTCTTCTCATCAATGCTACTGCGGCCTCTGTCGCTGTTTGTCACTGTTGATGTCATTCCCATCATCACTGCTGCTGCCTCTGCTCACAGCTGCCACCATTGCTGCTGCTTCTCACTGCGATGCAGCGTTCTGCGGTTCTACCGCTTAGCCCAGTTCTTGGTGATTTCAGCTTGTTAGTGATTTCACTGAGTGGGGAACCTCTATGCTACTGCCCTTCAGTGTGATCTTTTCCCCACAATGTTATCTCTGAACCAGGTCTGAGGTTCAGCCCCCTTACATCAGTGAGTTCAGTTCTAGTGATCGCTGAGAAAGAACCAAGACTCTCAATTAAGTCTAGTCAGCTCTGTCTTTAAACACTGGAGTGGGAGAGTCAAATGACTTCTGGGACCCTTTAAGCAGGTCCACACCACTAGGTAAGAACAGCCATTTTCTCCTCCTCTGCTTTCACTTGGATTTGGCATCACTACCCCCTGCTTAGTAAGTGAGGTTCCATCTAGGGTGACCCCCTCCATCAGGGCATGCTAAGTACAGATCTGCTGCCCTTAATTCATACAACAAGGATAACAATATTTCATTACCCCAGCATTCACAACAAAAGTGAATCTTTACCCAAAACAGCCAAAACAGATCACTTTGGCAAGCAGCTATCTCTGCTGATCACCTAGGCAGAGGAGGTGTGTATGCAAATATGATCTGCTCCCCGCATCTTTTCCCCCACTTCATCACTAGATACCAGGGGAGAGCTCATTCAGACCCGGCTTACATCAGTACAACTTCAACCTCCAGCAAGCCCCTCAAACTAAGACAATTCTCAAAGGCCCCAAAGTAAGGTCAATTAAAATGCAGCACTCCTCCAGAGCAGGGGCCATCTCCAGGCTACACCACTAGTCACTAACCCTCTTCTTCCATTCCTATGCTCTCACACCTCTGGCAGTGCTCCAGGCTTCTTGCAGCTCCTCTCCCACAGCCCCCAACTCAGGGCTTCTGTCAGAGGGCTCTCCAAAGTGCTCAACTCCCCAGGCTCCTTTGCCTGGGAATCCTACCCTTGCTGAGCAGCTCCTCAGGGGAACCTCCCTCCAGAATCAACCCTTGCTACTGGGATCAGTCTGCTCTGGCTGAGCTCCTTCTTCCCCTTTACCTAGGGGCCTCTGTACAAGTCTTTTACTCAGCAGGGTTTCCCTGCTCCGGCCAGTTCTCTGCAACAGCTGGCTTTCAATTACTGTTCTCTCAGGTCTCACACGGCTCCCTCCAGTCAACTCACATTAGCTTCCCACTGCTCCTTGCCATTTCCCTTTCTCAGCTGCTGCCTGGATGTTTACACAGGCCAGCTGCACTCTATTAGACGCATGGAGAGGCAACTAACTAGTCACAGGTGAACTGGTCTTATTCCCTCTTAAAGGGGCTAGTCACCCTATGACACCATCAAACAGAACGGCTGGTGGCTCTTAAAACACTCTCATATTCATTACCATGTACTATTATCTTATTTCTCAAATAACCTAATTTGCTCTATTTGCAGCATTGCATTTTTGAGTATGTTTCCTGAAGGGAAATAATGTGGTGTGCATGCTTGATATACTCTTATTAAACATCTACAACTTTATTGGAGAATCAGATCTCTTCAAAGAAAGGAAAACATGCATTCATCATTTAAGGATTGTTCAGCACCATACAGGATCAAGTCTTTAAAGCCTGATCCAAAGCCCACTGAAGTCAATTGGAGTTTTTTCACTAACTTCCATAAACTTTGGATCAGACCTTTGCATAGCAAGTTTGAAGTTTGCTGAAAAACAAAATCTTAATAGCTTAACATATTTTCCCTGTGTTCAGATTACTCAAAAATGCCTGAAAAGATTTTGTGAGGAGAAAGAAATATCTTCTAGGATAATGCCAAATACGAGCTCTGTATACTTTGAAGAACTGGATGGGAAAGGTCTCATGGAAAAGGTTGAGATTTTCAGAAAATTTACCATTCCAAATTTTGATGGAACCAAGACCCTTTGAAATTTTTCATGAAAAACGAGGGAGAGGCCTATTCCAGGATAGCTAATAACCAGTCGTCAGGACACTCCCATGGAATGTGGGAAACCCAAGTTCAGGTCCTTGCTCTGCATGATTCAGAACAGGGACTTGTAGCTGAGTCTCCGACATCCCAGATGGGGGCCCGACCTTCTGGGCTATTGGCTATTCTAGCATGAGGTGACAGTGTATAGCTGTCTCTCCCCCAAATGAGATGTTCATTCGAACCAATATATTTCCATGAAATGTTTCCATTTCAACAAACTGGCATTTTCCAATGAAAAAAAATTTTTTTTTTAATTCCCAGCCAGCTCTACTGTTTTGGTAATGTCTACCCTACTGGCTACATTCTGTTCTCATTTTCATGAGGATTTGGGCTTGTATTTGTATTTGACTCGCCAAACCATTTTCCATCAGGATATATAGTACATGCGTCAGAAGTGCAGAATACAAATCATGTCATAATATGAGCACCCTAATAAACCGAATAAACCGAAAAGAAAGAACCAAATGACTTTGAATCTACTGTATGCCTGAAGAAGCAAACACATTACAGAACAGGAACATCCAGTTGGATAGTATCTTTGTTCATAACTGCATATTTTTAATTAAAATTTACAGCTGCACAGGAATACTGATCAGTTGGACAAAGAGTAGCTAGACAAGATGAAAAATAAATTCCTCATACAGAATAAAAATAAGGCTTTGAAAAATTACATGGAACTGAGAATGGATATTCAAACTCAGAAGAGAAAAGAATAAATTGGAGAGCAATATGTAATATTGTCTCTCTCTATTTCTGACTAACACAGGACAACTTTCTGACTGACATTTCCAAGGGAATTACACTTTATGAGCCAGATCTTGAGCTCATTTAAATCAGTGGAGGTCCACTGACTCCAATGGAGCTACACTGATTTATAACAGCTGAGGACATAGCCCTTTATTTTTAAAGAAGTAACTTAAGAATTACAGTGCTGTAGGACTGTTTGCAAATCAAGTGGCAATTATTCTGCTCCTGGTACCATGCCCAATATGTTAGTATCTCAGTCCTGATGGTCCTTTTCCAGTCAAATCTTATTTTCAAGCTGCCTTCACACATACTTCTGAAAGTATTTTAAGAGCTAAATATTGCCTCATTTTTATTTTACAACGATGTAGGAAAAATCAAAATTTGTGTTTCATTAGGCTAGTGAAAAATGGATTAATAATTCCACAAATCTTCTCCCAGTTCCAGTAAGGGAGCAAGCCAGCTACCACTGAAGTAAGTTAATAGAAGTCTTTTGACTTCAGTGAAAGTTGGATTGGGCCCTGACTGACTAACTGGGCTTGACAGAGGAATGCTTCACACACAGATGAAATTCTCTTCTTCCAGTGGAACTGATTTGAAGCCATAACTAAAGCCTCAAAGCTGCCATAGTCTTGAGGAAGATGCTTTACCTCCAAGGCTCATTATTGTGGAGTCTGGGCAGTGTATTAATGTAAGTGAATATTCACTGATCATATTCAAATCCCTTCCTTGTCTCGCTCACACACAAAACACCACTCTGATGCCACGGAATGAGACTCCTGCATCCTATCCTCCTTGCATGCTGGAACTGCACAGCTTCTGCAACCTATTGGACTTTGCCCAACCATGATGGGGAGATGGGGGAAGTGGAGGAAAGGATTTGTCCTTTACACTGCTACCCTATTGTATAAACTGTGGAGGGCTAAGTGACACCAGCATTTTATCTGTATCATGTGATGGCAAGAGAGCTGCCTTCTGACTTCAAGGAGAGAAATCTTGGATCAATATGGCAAATTCGTGATTGAGACTTTGCATTATAGTTCCCAAATAATGGTTTAATGTAGATGTATTAAGACTAGGGCTCGCTGGAAAACCGGAATTCCATTTTGCAAAAAATTGAGGTTTTGACATTTGTTTCCATTCTGATGCAGAAGAAAACTAAGATCTTTCAAAATTGTTCATGAAAAATCCAGAGCATAAGACATCAGAATAACCAATAGCTATTCAGTGGTTAGGCCATATCACTTGTGATGTAAGATTCCCTGGTCTGAATCAGGAAGAGTAGGACCTGAACCTATGTCTCTTGTATACCACATGAGTGCACTAACCACTGGATTATTGGCTATTTTAGCGTGAAGGAGTCTCTCTCATATATATGAGGAAAATGTCTATACATAGCAAGAGAGACAGGAAATGCAATGGTTAATATTCCTACAACAAAGCTATTTCTACCACTGCACATGTCATATATACTATTCCTGCTTTTCTTGATAAATGTAATTTAATGTATCTGTTTCATGCTAAATGTACTGTATACCATGAAATACACAGGATGTGTAGCATGGCCAAATTAACATTGCTGTTAACTTTTAACTTTTTGGGCTAGGTGGAGTATGCCTAACCTTTCTGTTCCATTTTCAATGTGATTATTACATAAGAACATAAGAACATAAGAAAAGCCGTACCGGGTCAGACCAAAGGTCCATCTAGCCCAGTATCTGTCTACCGACAGTGGCCAATGCCAGGTGCCCCAGAGGGAGTGAACCTAACAGGCAATGATCAAGTGATCTCTCTCCTGCCATCCATCTCCATCCTCTGACGAACAGAGGCTAGGGACACCATTCTTACCCATCCTGGCTAATAGCCATTTATGGACTTAGCCACCATGAATTTATCCAGTCCCCTTTTAAACATTGTTATAGTCCTAGCCTTCACAACCTCCTCAGGTAAGGAGTTCCACAAGTTGACTGTGCGCTGCGTGAAGAAGAACTTCCTTTTATTTGTTTTAAACCTGCTGCCTATTAATTTCATTTGGTGACCCCTAGTTCTTGTATTATGGGAATAAGTAAATAACTTTTCCTTATCCACTTTCTCAACATCACTCATGATTTTATATACCTCTATCATGTCCCCCCTTAGTCTTCTCTTTTCCAAGC